>JANBPK010001312.1:0-22246 GCA_027579435.1 Candolleomyces eurysporus | reverse complement strand
TNNNANCATGAAAAAGTAWATACGACGGCGCCGCCCATTATGAGGGTGCAAAAAATTAAAGTACACATCGGAAGTCGGCCCTGCCGTCATTATCGATGCTGCATGCAGGAAGGTGCAGGAATGGACGGGATCTTCATCCTCATCATCGTCGCTTGTCGCTTGTTTTGGGCTGAGAGTTTGAGAAGCCAAACTCCGTGTCGAGGCTCTCCCAGTCTGTCAATGATTCGACTCCGAGTCGAGGCTAATATGTTATTACGACCACCGGTGTGGTAAGKAGGCATGCATGGCGCGGGGTGTCCGGGAACGGATCACAAGTTTGAGSGATTCTCTCAAGATTCTCTCCACTTTCATCGAAACACACCACACACACTGACATCGTCGATTCAGGTTCGAGAGCCCAGACAGGGTTCGAAGTATGTGCAGAGTTCGGACCACCATGGCTATCACTGCGARAAACGTAAAGGTACGAGGTGAGATTTTCATGTGCTTCGGCTTGCCAGAGTGGGTTCTTGTAGCTCTCTATCAAAACCGGTTAGCGATTAGAAATCATGTTCGAGAGCCCATTGGCCTCTCATAGCCAGACCGACGAATGTATGCCTCTGTTCGGGTTTCACTTCGTTGRGAGASACACAGTTTCGTTCGGACCACTATGGCTGTCACCAACACTACCACTCAGAACGGATACAGTCAATACAATTTTTATGCATCTAAGAAACCAGAATCCATTGAGTGGGGAGGGGACGATATAGACATGACAACAGAACAACGACAACGATGCCACAAACTGCCAAAATCCATGTACAACCAACAACGAAACTGACCGCCNAAAAACGACCGGCACACTGAAAAAAAATAATCCGCCGGCCCACACCACGGTCCGTACCAGCGAGCGTTCGAGGTCTTTAAACCCGACTCCGAGTTCGGAAGAGTCCACACAGTGTATCTACAAGCAAGCAAACAGATATCAATGTCCACATTGCTACTGCCGCTTGCTTTTCACAACCCCTTCCTCACATGGCCTGGATGTACCGCAGACGCTGCGCTCGCAGCCGTCGGAGCCGCTGCACCGGTTCCTTCACCAACAGGGTGATGTCCACCTCCGAACCCAAACATCTTACCCAAACTCATCTTGAGCGAGTCATAGACGGCGATGTGAGGTGCCGGTCGGATCGAGTTGATGGTGTGCTTGAGGATGAGCCCCGAGAGAGGGGAGAAGGTGTATAGTGATTCACTGTCGAGTYACGTCGTATCCATGAGCTCGGGCAAGAACATAGGTAGGNAANNANGACGACGACTTACACCTCCCATTCACCCGGTTTCCCGCTGACCCTGTTAACTCCGGTGACCAGCTGCCGCACAAGCAAGTACTTCTCCCGATTCAATCTCTTCTTCTTCTCCNTCGCCTTCCCCGTCTCCTTCGAAGACGACAACGAGTTGCGTTTAAGATTCGTCGCTTTGTCACTACTCGCAGCCTCGAAACGACCAAGCCCAAGAGCAGAGTCCGAGTCGGAGCCATCGGAAGATGATGCTAATGGTGACCGTGATGAAGGCGATGAGGAAGCGGCTGCGAAAACCGATGCCGATGACGTTGTTGCAGCCGCACCACCACTGAGACCACCWTCCGATGGGGGTATGTTATTATCAGGTGGAGGTTTGTTGTACACAGATATTTTTGTCACGGCGACTTCTAGATCGCTGTATAACGTATTCATCGTATGGCGGAGTAACGAGGAAGATGCGAGGTACATCTGGAGCCCTGATTAAACGRAAAGAAGAGCACATGAACGTCGGTGTGTATTYCAGATTATCAAACACAACAAATTGGAGCTTCGGCTCGCACTTACCTTCAAGCTTAAACGCCGTTGGGAAAGGCGCTGGGAGGACCATGGGAGGTTCGTACTGCAAACGGACGTTCGGACTGTAGATAGGCGCTTCCTCGTCTTCCACCGAGTTCGGATTTTCGTTATCGTGCATATGCTGCTTGGTCTTCCCTTTCCCATTCGAAGTCGCTCCGTCAGCAGACGCGGAGGAAGACAAAAAGTCAAGCGATGCCGCCGAGTCGATGATTGGGATATGGAAGGACGAGGAATGATGGGATGAAGTGGAATTTGGTGCTTTGGGTGCACCGGTGGTTGCGTCTATGCATGTGATGAGGCCAGATTGGAAGAAGGTTGGGAGTGTTTCTTGAAGAACGTAGATTGCCCGTCCTGTGCGGTGAAGGTAGGTTTTAGAGTTAGGCTTCAAGGTGATAAGGGTGATATACCTGTGCGGAGCTCCCATTCTTGGTCCGACACTTCTTCGCATTTCTTGTCTCCGTTANTTTTTTGGTTCGGGGTCTTGTTCAGTGAAATCGAGATTGTAGGGATCCGCCGGTGCGGGAAATGTATCCGGTGGTTTGGATGTTCGTAGGCCGAGGCTCAAGGCTGCTGGTGGTTGATGGCCCCTTCTTGAGTTCTCCAGAGTCATACGGTGACTGTGAGAGGTGGCTGCTGGCGTCGTTGCTGTAACATACATGGCGTTCTGGGAATATGGTCGGGTTCTGGAGCCTGAGAGCGTTGAACATTCTTGCAGTGGTCCTGGTCGACACCGAGCTTCAGAGCCATATGCGAGAGAATGACGATGCTTTGCGAGATGAATAAACGATAGATTACTGGTGGATGCGATGGTTTTGTTGGGTTTCATGGCAAGTCGAGGGAGAGGACGGAGCCTGGACGCGCCCTAGTCCAGTCTGGCAGCGTTAGGCGTCCTTTCGGCAATGACGTTTGTTTGTCTGGCGCTTGAAAGCCAAACAAAGCATTCCGTCCGGTTCGGATACACCCTCTTCCTCAAACCTCCTCCAAGAATCCCTGGACAATGAGATTCTCAACATCGGCCCTGCGCACAACATATCGTTCTCCCCTCTTGAAATCGATGCTCCCATTCTCTGTCTGCACAACCCCACACTCCCGCACCACACGCACCCGAACGTGGATTTCCTTCGGAGGCTTCTCGATCCCACTCATAATGTCCAGTTCGTACGTGAAATCGCTACGGAATTCCATAAGACTTGCATTGTACTGCCGGAGGTAGTCGACCTCATGTGGGGACATCCTGGATCGCAGATCGGAGTTGGTGAGCAGATGAGGAAGCGCACCTCCGCATGCCCAGTACAGATTTTGGAGCATGGAGAGGCGGTGGGCGTGGTAGGCCAATAGACATCGTTTATTTCGGTTTATCGCAGTTTGGATGATGAGGAGTCCTGGTGGTGGTGGGCCTCGTGCGTTCTGCTCTGTCTCCACCAGGGTGTCTGCTGCCCGTTCCAGCTCCCGCTGTTCCCGAATGAGAGATCGTACGAGGGGATCGTTGTACTTTGCTAGGGTATCTGTCTGCGTCGACCTCCTGGATTCCAGGAGGAGTTGGGTTGCGAGATCACCGTATTGACGCGTGTCGGCCATGATGAAAGGGTGAGCGAAAGCGCAGCTCGAGGGTGTGACGACGCGACGTGACGGGAGACACGTGCAGGTGACAGGCCATGAGTCCCGTGATCTCCGTGCGAGATTGATGGCGGCACCCTCGGCTTGAACAGCATGCTCATCGCTGACACAGAGCTCATTAACCATCCCGTATCATCCACAGCCTGAACCGTCGCAGCCATGTCAGCTGGAACTGAGTCCCAGTCGTTGGAATCAGCGACCACAAGCATAGAGTGAGTTATCCCAGAGTATATCAGCCAACGGGCAGAATTTACAGGGTCTAGATCCCAACCAGATCAGAAAACGCGTCGATACGACCGACAGCTTCGTCTCTGGGCAAAGTCTGGTCAGGCTGCACTTGAATCAGCTCATCTGCTCGTATTGAGCTCTTCCTCAACATCCACATCTATCCTGAAAAACCTGGTCCTGCCAGGAATTGGCCAATTCACCCTCCTTGATCGTACGATCACATCACCCAGCGATGCGGGGAACAACTTCTTCTTGGAGGGCCTCGATAGTGTAGGCAAGCCACGGGCGGAAGAGGCTGTGAGGCTGCTTTTGGAACTGAACGAGGGAGTGAAGGGCCACCCGATAGTCGAGAAGGACATCCAACAAGTCCTGAGCAATGAAGGGGAGAGCGGCGCAGAGTGGGTGAAGGGATTCAGCTTGATCATTGCTCATAATTTGGAGAAGGACGCTCTGGATCAGCTCTCGGATCTGTTGTGGGCCGATGTCAAGAGCCCACCGCTCGTTATTATCCGATCGGCTGGCTTTTTGGCAGAGGTCTTCATCCAGTTCCATGAACATGCTAGTAAGCGCCGTTTGAATATGATCCCATTTTGTGCATTGTACTGACGATGTTGTCAGTCATCGACTCTCACATTGATTCCACTCCTTCTTTGAGGATCGACAAGCCGTTCCCCGCTTTACTTGAACGTTCTTTGGCAATTGATTTTGAAAACCTGGACGTCACCGACCACGGCCACGTTCCGTACGTGTTCATCCTTGTTCGTGTTCTAGAGGAATGGAAGAAGGCCGTGAGTCGATTAACCCATTACCTTTCAATAAGTCTTAACTCCCATTCGCCAGCACGATGGAAACCCTCCTCGTACAGCAGCCGAGAAAAAAGAATTCAAATCCCTCATCCTCAACATGCGCAAAAAGTCCGACGAAGAGAACTTTGAAGAGGCCGAGTCGCAAGCATACAAATGCTGGACCTCAACGGTCGTTCCCTCCGACATTAAATCTCTCTTCACCTCCTCTGGCTCGTCGTCCAATACCCCACCTCACACCAAACCATTCCACATCCTTGTCAAGGCCCTAGAAGTCTATACGTCGACTGTCCCTCCTAATACTCTTCCATTGAGCTCCACGCTGCCTGATATGAAGGCTAGTACGAAGGAGTATGTGGAAATTCAGCGGCTGTATAAAGACCGCTCGGTCGAGGAGAAGAATGCGTTCAAGGGGATTTTAGCCAATGTCATCAAGGAGCAGGGCGAAGATCCAAACCTCATCGATGACGAGACGATCGATAGCTTCGTCAAAAACTCCCATATCCTGAGGTTGCTTAATGGAAGAAAGTGGGGTTGGCTTGACTCCGATAAAGCTGCGCTCGGTAAGTTGGTTCTTGTTCAGACCGGGATAAGGTACACTCACTGATCGACGTTCCTTTCTTTTCGTGCTGTGCTACAGCTGAGCGAGCACAGACATCCTCGAAGCAACTCGGTATCCACCTCGCCTTGTCGGCACTATCATCCTTACACGCGAAACACGCACAGGCGCAAGCGACGAATCAGTCACAAGAGGGTCAGAAGGCGGATTTTACGCCGTCCTTGGAGGAGTTGACTGCAGAGGCTAAGGCGATCCTTCCTGATGGCGTCGAGTTGCCAGAAGAGGACTTTGATAATGCGATTGGCGAAGCGTAAGTTTCGTTNTTTTTTTTTTTTGTCCTGCCTCCCCCCTCCCCTTCTAACGTCAATCCTCGCTCGTTGTTCTTCTCGATGGCTGTTTCGTCTTTGTCATATCTCCCTTGGTAAACTGACGGCTGACTGTGCCCACTCTTCCATTTTGCAGTGCTCGATCTCCTACGGCCGACCTGCCGAATACGGCGGCGCTTCTCGGAGGTGTTGTCGCACAAGAGGTTATCAAGATGATTACGAAGCAGTATGTTCCTGTCGATGGGTATTGTACCATAGATTTGGTGGAGACTTGGACTGGGGTTCTCTGAGTGTTTGGGCCCAGGGTGCGTTCTGTGTAATGTTGGTAAGTGGTAGGAGATAGCAGCCACGAATCTGCTACATGTCTCGTTCGTTGTGATTTCGCCATGCTGATATTTTTTTTTCTCGGATTTAGCAGGTTAGTAGTACAAGGAAGTGAATGAAGTGTAGATGCATTGAGTACAAGGAACTCGTCGAGTCGCAGAATTGTGTCCATTATCCTTGCTGTCCGGTTATCGCATTAATTACTTGGAAGTTGGAGACGGCTCCGCACAGTGATTTCCGTGCTCTGCTCCGTTCGTCATTTCTAAGGTCCGTCACCTAGCAGTGAGGCCAAAGCGAGGTTTACGCGTGGATAGACACACTATGACGATGCTCGTAGTGTGCGCTGTGCGCCATAACCAAACTCGCAACCAAATCGTCTGTCATCTCGAAGCCGTGCTTTCACGTCACCGCGGCAACCCTTCGGCAGGCTTAATGGCTATCCGCTATTGCCACTCTTCCTTGCTTAACGGAAAGATCTATGAAGAAGCTCGATGTTCCGAGAGACATGAGTGTCATTATACCCTAGAACGGCGCGCCCATTTCGGGCGCCTAGGAGATGGCCAATCTATGGCGAATGTCAGTGCCGATGCATTGCGCAACTAGTACGGTTATTCGGTCGACGGCAATCCTTCGAATGGAGCACAGAGCGCAGAGACATTTAGAAATACGAGATAATCTGACTTTTGGAAAATCTTATTTGGAGAGTCTCGGCCTGAAAACTATTAGATTGAAGGGGAGGGAATCGGAGGCAGCTTGAAAGGCGGCGGGGGCATGTGCGGGCCGGATCAAAACCGTGTGACTCAAGGGCACGTAGGCAGCAGCGCGTCGTCTCGGCTTGCCTCTTGACACCCACAAGGTCCACAGCCGTTGACTCCATTGCCGAAGCTTCAATAGAACCTCGTTGAAGTCATGGGTGTATAAAAGGCGCCGCTCGTTTCTGGGAGACGTTCATCATAAACTACTATTACCATCATCGTCTACTGCAACCTTCAACAACACCATCATCGTCTACTGCAACTTTCAACAACACCAACACCGACGACGACAACATGAGCCTTACTACCACAGCTCAGCGATCTCTATCCGTCCTTGCACGGAACCCTAGTGTTGCGATAAATGCTACACGGGCATCCTATGTCTTGCTAACCAGAGGTCTTCATATCGTTCCTGACAGGAGAAGTAATGCCCTGGTGGCCAGGCCGAGGAGGGAGATTCCTGCTGGGACGAGGAATTTTGTCACGGTTATTGACCAGGGATACGAGGCTTGGAGGCTCACGTACGTACCAAAACCCCTCTCATTCACATCCCCGTAAACTCACAGTTATCTATGATATCTCTTTAGATTGGGCAAGAACCCCGTGAAACTCTCCCCAGGTCTGCGCATTGCGGTGCCTGTGGTACACAGCGTACTCAAGCTGGATATGCGTGAATCTTCGATATCTATTCCGAATCTTCCGGCTTATACCTCGGATAACGTCCCCGTTGTTTGTTCGGGGTCGCTTTTCTACAAGGTTGTGGACAGCTATAAGGCTTGCTTTGGTGTGAGCAATGTCCATGACAACGTCAAGAATACGGGCACTTCGGCGGTCAGGTCCGTTATAGGCCACTTTACCTATGATCAGGTGCGTTCTTATCTCATCTCTCTGTGGGGATGATCTGACTTGCGAATGTGTGCTGATGCGCGCTGTGCAACTTAGGTTATTGGCGACCGTAACGAGTTGAACAAACGCCTGAACGAAGTCATCGGAAAGTCGATTATGAACTGGGGTGTTGAGTGCACAAGATTCGAAATACAAAACTTCCACCCTGCGAATCGTGAAGTCGAGGTGAGGCTCGTTCTCAATAACCCTTATCTCTCATTGTCTAAAATAACCTCTGTCCCTCGCCCGGCTTATAGCGCCAATTGGAACTCCAAATGGAGGCAGAGCGAAACCGCCGTAAACAAATTCTGGACACCCAAGCCCACATCAACGTCGCCGAGGGCCAGAAACAGCGGGTCATCCTCGAGTCCGAAGGTCTCCTGCAAGCCAAATCTAACGAAGCAGACGCTTCGTACAAGACCGTCGTCAGGGAGGCCGAAGCCCGCCAACAACAAACCCTCATGGAAGCCACCGCGCTCGCGAAACAGGTCGACGAGGTCGCGCAATCGTTGGCGGCCGATAAGAACAATGTTACGGCGGAGGAGAAGCAGAGGGCGATGAATGCTCTAATTGAGATCAGGAGGTTGGAGCAGCTCAAGGCGATCGCGAAGAGCCAGAGCAATAGCACGTATTTCTTTGGAGACAAGTCGGCGTTGGGGATTGGGTCGAGCGAGGCATTCGGGGTGGATTACGCCCAGCACGTGAAAGCTGGGATCGAGAAGAAGAGGCCAACAAGTGGGGGGCCGGAGGCAGCGGCGAATTCGTTGTAGTGTAACATGGATGGAATGAGGTTGACGACCGGTTTTCCGTTGATAATTTTGGTACTTGATTATTTTTCACTCGTGTTTGATATATCTGTTGTTGATTCTTATTTTAGAGAACTCTGTTACCACTCAGTGTTGATCGACGAGATTGCTCCGTGCAAGGCTTTTAATATTTATGTAGTCTTGGAGCAACCCAAATAAACATGTTACGCTGGCTGTCCCAACGAGGAGGTGCTAGGAGTCCTTGCCCCATCATTCCACACTCAAGGTCGTCATCGTAATGCTGCGAACTATTCTAAATTAAAGTACTTGGTGACCCCGAGAAGTTATCAAGATGGTTATGAAGCGGTGTGTCCCTATCGATGGGTATTGTACCATAGACTTGGCGGAAACTTGGACTGGCGCTCTGTTTGAGTGTTTCAAGTGTAGCGTGTAGTAATGATGCTGGTAAGTGGTACGAGATAAAAGTTACGTCGTCCTTTGAAATTTCGTCATGCTAATATGCTTAGCTCGGGTTTAGCAAGTTGCATTTGGTGGACGTTGAAATGTAGAGGACTCAGAGCCCCCGAGGCACTGTTAAGCTGGAGAATTGTATCGATATGCTGTACGATCATTCGATGAATTACTTGAATCCTAGAGGCTCTGCAGAGTGATTTCGTATCCTGCTCCGTCACCCAGTGGTGATGCCAAGGCGAGATTGTAGCGTGGTTGACACACTCTGATGAGCATACTATGCGCACTCAACCCACATCCGAATTGTCTGTCATTCACGTCACCTCATCACCCCTTCGCTAGGAGTCATGGTTATCCGTTATTGCCACTCTTCCTTGCTCAACGGGACGGAAATATCTACGAAGAAGGTGAATGCTCCGAGGAATGTGAGTGTCATTACAACCGTCAAGCCCATCTCCGGCGCCTGGGACTGGCCAAAACACAGTGGTAAGATTTGGCAATGTCACGCGAAAGCTATTCAGATCTAGAGCAATGCTTCGAGTAAAATACGGCGCCCGAAGAGATTCGGACATTTAAGTTGAATGACTTTTTCAAAGATTTGGACCTAGAGAAACAGGACGAACTTTGACGTAGGGATGATCCATCCGGGATCAAAACCGTATGACTCAGGTACTATTGGCAGCGCGCTGTCCTGGCTTGCATTTTGGCAGACCCACACAAAGTTTGCAGCTTGACTTCGTTCCCGAAGCCTCGATAGCACGCTATCGCAGTCGTGGGTGTCATTAAAGGTGCCGCTCGTTCGTGGTAGACGTTCATCATAAATCACTAGCACTATCGTCATCTACCGCCATCTTCAATAACACCAGCATCGATGACTACAAGGACAACATGAGCCTTACTGCGACAGCCCGAAGGTTTCTCTCTAGCCTTGCGCAGAACCCTTGGTATAAGTGTTCCGCGAGCATCCTGCATCTTGTTTGCGAGAGGACTTCATATCGTTCCTAGCAGGAGAATTAATGCTCAGATAACGAGGCAGAAGAGGGAGATCCCTGCTAGACAACGGAACAGTCTCACGGATACGAGGTGTAGAGGCTCACGTAACTACGTAAGTCCTATTATCCTTCCAATCTACACAACCCAAATTCACGATCATCCAACGAATTTTTTAGATTAGGCAAAAACCCCGTGAAACTCTCCCCAGGATTCCGCATTGCTGTACCTGTGGTACACACTGGTAAACCGCGTACTCGAATTGTATATGCGTGAGCCCTCAATATCTGCGCCCGACTTTCCAGCTTATACCTCGGATAGTGTGCCCGTTGTTCAGTCTGGGTCGCTTTTCTACAAGTTTTTGGATAGTTATAAGGTTTGCTTTGGAGTGAACAACGTCCATGACAGTGTCAAGAATACGGGCACTTGGGCGGTTGGGTCGATTATTGGCCACTTTACATATAACCAGGTGCGTTCCTATCTCATCTCTTTGTGGGGTGGTCTGATTCACGTGTGTGCGCTTATGTGCGTTGTTCGAAATAGAGTATTGGCGGCCGTAATGATCTAGAGAAACGCCTGAACGAAGTCATCGGAAAGTCGATCATGAGCGGGGGTGTCGAATGTGGAAGATTCGAATAACAAAACTTCCACTCTGCGGACCGCGTAGTCGAGGCGAGCCTTGCCCTCAATGAAACTGTCATCTCATTACATAAACTAATCTTTGTCCCTGGCTTGTAGCGCCAACTGGAACTCCAGATGGAAGCGGCAAAACCGCTGCAAACGAACTCTAGACACCCAAGCCCATATCAACGTCGCCGAGGGCCAGAAACAGGGTGTCATTCTCGAATCCGAAGATCTGCTGCAGGTAAAGTCCAACGAAGCAGACGCTTCGTACAAGACCGTCTTCAGGGAAGCTGAAGCGCGTCGACAGTAGGCCCTCATGGAAGCGACTGCCCTTGCGAAACTAGCCGACGAAGTCGCGCAGTCGTTAGTGGCTGATCAGCGGCGGAAGAGAAGCAGAGGGCAATGAATGCTCTAATTGGAATCTGGAAGTTGAAGCAGCCAGAGCAATTGGGCGGGTGACCACGTCGGGTTACTTTCACCCGACGCGGGGCGCGTAGTGACAAGTAAGCGTAGGGGATTGGGTCGAGCGAGGCGTTTGGAGTGGACTATGCATAGCATGTGAAAGTTGGGATTGAGCAGAAACCGGTAATGATGGTGGACCGGAGGCGGCGGCGAACTCGTTGTGGTGTTGCACGGATGAGATTGAATATTGAAGACCGGTTTTCCGCTACAATTTTTGTATTTGGCCATCTTAAACATTTCGATGATCTGTTGTTGACTTTAATTTAGAAAATGGACCGTTTGGACTAATTAAGTTTCGACCTCAATCGAGCCTCCTCGCCAGTCGGACGACTTCTGACGCCGGTCAATTGATGTGATATGGCATCTCTAAAAAATAAGGATGTTGTTGCGAGTGAAGAACCCTGAAACATCGCAGGAAAAAGTGCATGCCGACAGCTAGCCGCCCAAGCTAAATATTGAAGATACGAAATTGAGCTCTACACACAGAATTTCAAGTCGATGGTCGATCCAAGGTAGCGGCATCAACAGCCCGAACGGCTTGACCACTCAACACGAATTTCAGGAAAGAAGAATGAAAGGACAAGATGGAAGGACTTGTAGCATTTGTTGGTATGTGTCTTGGAACAAATGCCTTTGCATACTTCCCCTCATCTGTGCCCAGCATCGCCTACAGAGTAGAATTACAACCCACCACTCGGCTCAGTCCACTGCATGAGACAACACCGGTGAGGGCGATTCCAATGATCCGAAGGAGCCGTATCAGTCGGATTGCGCCGAATAGAGCAAACTCATGACCGAAAAAGCCAGCCCCTTGGAAAAGTCAACTATCCTTTTTCAATGCAGTTCGTCCAACTCCAGGGAGAACCATACCACTATTTGTGTGGCTTGGACGCGTTACATGTGTTACGTCCTATCGGAGTTGGATCAAGGAGCTCGAGGTTTGAGCCCTCCCTCGTGTTTTTCCTTGGTAAGTCCTCAACTCACGATTACGAGGCCAAGGCCTTTCAAATCCGTTTTTTTCCCGTCTACTTTGATATATATTCGAGGTCGAAAGCCCCTCTATTCTTCTAAACATTTGCCCTGTTTGCATACTCATTCTCGGAAACTTTCCCCCGCCTTCAGATCTCGCCTTCCCATCCACAATCATGAGCTACATTCACATCTTCCACAATTTTGCCCAGAAGCTTGATTATTTCAACCAGAGCCAAGCCCCGGTAGATACCTGTGGAGCGTCCCCTGGCAAGAAGGTTGCCCCCAGTCTCGAAAGCAAATTGGAGCATTTGCAACATCTGGTTCGCAAGCCTGCATTTACTGTCAAAGATCTGGTTGGTAGTTGATTGATCGGTCTAAATTTCATACTGACTGTTGCCGTGTCGACTTGTAGCCTGCAATTCTCGATGCTCTCCAAAACAAGGATGGCGACGGTATCGACGATCGCCTTGGGCTGGTGAGTTAGCAAAACGGTATAGTATGATCGAATAGCCAGTGCTTATTTTGCACTGGATAGCTTGAAACAGGCCTCGTTGCTATGTCCAGACTGCGTGGATACCCCATCTCGAAAAAGATGCAAGATGCCGCGATTATGCTATGTGAGTTTTCTTGCTCATTCGATTGACTTGAAACCCACGTTAACTCTCATTTGTAGTCTATAAAGCCCTGCCACACCCGCCTAACACCTATCTGTGCCTTCCCCCACCGACCGCGACTGAATCTAATAAGGCGTCGGAGCGTTCACACCCTCCGGCCAAGTATGTATACCGCTCTGCGGACGGGTCTAACTACAACCCCTTATTCCCGTCACTGGGAAAGGCGAAATCGCCTTACGCTCGTACCGTCCCATCCAAGCACCTATCCCCGCGATCTCTCCCAGAACCCGGACTAGTCTTCGACCTTCTCCTCAAACGCGATCAGTACCGAGATCATCCTGGCGGCATCTCATCTTTGTTCTTCGCTTTCGCAAACTTGATCACCCACAGCATTTTTGATACAGACCATTTCGACGGGCGTATCAACAATGCCAGCAGTTATCTCGATTTGAGCGTGCTTTATGGAAGCTCAGAGGAGCAGGTTGATAGTGTAAGGCGGAAGGATGGGACGGGTAGGCTTTGGAATGATGTGTTCGCGGATTTTAGGTTGGTGCACATGCCTCCGGCGTGTTGTGCACTTTTGGTTTTGTTGAACAGGAATCATAATGTTCGTACATTCCTCCTGTTCATCTCGAAAGAAATGGCACTGACCGTCCTTACTTTTTTCTGACAGTACATTGCTCAGAGAATTTTGGAGATTAACGAAAACGGCAAGTTTAAGAAGAGTTTTGCGACGGTGGAAGAATATATGGCTCAAGATGATGAAATCTTCCATCGGGCTCGACTCGTTAATTGTGGATACTTTATGAACATCATTTTGAAAGGTATGCGCTTCACAACCCCTTTTCAAGCGTCTCTTTAATCATTCGAACTAGACTATGTCGGCGCTATCCTTGGATTCGTTCAAGAAGGCAGCGATTGGCGGTTGGACCCTTTCTCAGTAGGTGCTCAGCTCTGTGCCTGGATGACCTATTTTCATCGTCGCATCGCCACCTAGCAAATACGAAACAAGGACCATGAGCTAGAACCCATGGGTGAAGGCAACGTTGTATCCGTTGAGTTCAGCCTCCTTTACCGGTGGCACTCCGCGCTCTCCGAGAAAGATACACAGTTTACCACAGATATGTTTGATAAGTTTTTCGGAGGCAAGGACCCTGA
The DNA here is from genome assembly GCA_027579435.1 of Candolleomyces eurysporus. Taxonomy (NCBI): domain Eukaryota; kingdom Fungi; phylum Basidiomycota; class Agaricomycetes; order Agaricales; family Psathyrellaceae; genus Candolleomyces; species Candolleomyces eurysporus. The sequence continues at coordinate 8,856 of JANBPK010001312.1, read as the reverse complement.
GGATGTAGGTGCCTTCTCTGAAAAAAAGCTTAAGCATTGAGAGGCTTACAGAAATCTCAGGTGACCGTACACGACTTCAAGAGAGCTGCCCATGCCCATATGATTCCAAAGGAGCCGGTTAGAGAGTGGACCTTTAACAAGTGAGTAAACTCTGCTTCCTACTGAATTACTGTTTCCTGAAATCGCTCGACATAGTCTCAGGCGCGATCCTGAAGGGCGGTTTAATGATAACGACTTGGCGAATATTCTACACGATGCAACCGAGTCGCGTGCATCCGCATTTGGGGCTCGAGGCGTACCAGCTGCCATGCGAATTATTGAAATCTTGGGCATTCAACAGGCTCGTGCCTGGAATACTTGCTCAGTAGGCAACAAATTTGATCTTCCCTACTTAACGTTTGACTGACATTTCCAACTCGTCTAGCTGAATGAATTTAGAAAATTCTTTGGCCTGAAGCGTGAGTCATCATATTTTGGCAAAGTTGAAAGATCTATCACTCATCTATCGTGAAGCGTACGGCACGTTCAAGGAATGGAATCCTGATCCTGAGATATATGTACGTACTCTAACTGTGCCATCCTTCCAGTGATTGATGATGCCCTGCCAGAAAGCGGCTCAGTCTCTGTACAAAGATATCGACAATCTCGAACTTTATGTGAGTCACCCAGTCGCACGGCCCCGTAGATTGTATTCTGATTAGCGCGCACATCGTCTACACAGGTCGGATTACAGGCAGAAGAAGCGAAACCAGCAAGCCCCGGCTCAGGACTGTGCCCCGGCTTCACGACAGCCAGAGCCATTCTCGCGGATGCTGTCTCCCTTTCTCGTGGCGATCGCTTCTTCACGTTGGAATGCACACCGGCCAATTTGACATCCTGGGGCTTCCAGGATTGTCAGCACGAGCCAAACGATGGGTCTTACGGAGGTCTTCTAACCAAACTTCTGTTCAGAACCTTGCCCGAACATTACCCTCGTGGATCGGCGTACGCACATTTTCCATTCCTGACCCCTGATTTTATGGAGAGAAATATGAAAATCGTGGATCCTGATGGTTTGGACAAGTATCGCTGGTCTCGACCTCAAAAGCAGCCTGTGGTTCTAGTCAAGTCGTGTTCTGCCGTTAGGCAGGTGCTGTCGGACAGTGCTTTCGTTTCGACTTCGGATGTCCGTATTCTAGGGCTGGCCGATCCTGCCACCGCGACCAGATTGGTGAGTCACTTGGATTAATCATTGTTTTCGAATGGCGCAAATTGACTCCGCGAAGACCCAAGGCGCTCGGAATGACGACGAGAAGGGAATGTCTCAGTTGACCGAGTTCTCTGAAGCAAGGCGGGAGATTTTCAAAATCATTATGTCGTCCCCCGAGGACCTCGCAGCTTTCTTCGACCAGAAAACCCGGGAGCTGATTGATGCCAAATCCTTCGGCGGTGCGGATGAATCCACAAAGTATGTCGATATTGTCAAGGATGTGATCAATCTCCTTCCGTTGCATTGGATCTCAGAAGAAATTGTAAGTCGTTTTCTGCGCTCGGAGGCACATATTGCTCACTTCAATCGATGATGACCGTTACAGGCTGGCCTACCGCTGAAATCGTCGACTAACCCACAGGGAGTATGGTATGAAGAAGACGTGTACAAGATGCTCTCGGACATTGCGGAGTGCGTCAGCACACTGTGAATCTCAAGAGGCTGATATCTGATCACGGAATGAATAGGTACAGCCACTTGAACTTCGATCCGGAGAACGACTGGAAACTCAGGGAGTGTTCAAGAGCGCACAGCGAAGGGATTGTCAGTCACGTCAAAGTTCATCTTGAGAAAATCACGAGCTGGGTACGTGCTAAATCTCCGAACACCTAGTACCCTAAAATTCACGTTTATCCTAGTTCTCATTCTCGGATTCATTTCACCACATCGGGATTGCAAATGATAGCAGCCATGAATTTTTAAAGAAGGTCGTTACCGCCCTTGGGAAGAGATTCTCTCATCAAGAGATTGCCTTCCATGTTTTTGCTTCTGTCGCACCAATGGCCGCGATCTATTCTGCTGCGTTGGCCCATGTCGTTAATTTCTTCATGGACGACGCACAAAGCAAAGACCACGAAGATCTAGATCGACTCGTAAACTCACAGGACGGTGATGACTTCGACAAACTGAAAGCTTACATCCTTGGTGTGCTAAGTGCGTTTACCTTATGTGCCATAAAGAATACCAGAAATCTGACTCTCACCCTCCGCTTTCTAGCTCTTAACCCGCCTGTGAGCCTCACTGACAGACAACGCTCGTCGTCTCATGGTTTATTAACCTTTTCCTTATCAGGTGCCAGGTGTCTATCGCACAGCAAGCCGTGAAGTTGTGGTCGGCTCTCAATCTATCCAGCCCTCTGAGACTGTTTATGCTAGCCTTGCGAGTCCTCAGTGTGAAGTAGGTCTTGTCTTCCCGGTCCTTATTGGCATACGTTCATCGTCTGACATATTTGACTCTCGCCTATCTTAGCACCAGAAACTGGTACATTTAGATTGCGATGATTGTAGTCATCTTAGAATCGCTGGCCACAGGTACGCTAGAGTCTGCATTATTGTCTGAAACGCTGAAGCAGCTCCGCCAATTGTAGTCTCATGTCCGAAGAATTCCTCTGCGCGGTACGTTGGATTTCTTGCATCACTTACTTAGAATTCAAAGGTCCTGATCTGTCGATCCTGCAGACGATACCCTCGGTACTTCGAGTGATATTTGAACAGGTTGGGATCCGACGACAGTCTTCCAGCTTGGGTCGCATAGCTTCGTTCAAGGATGATTTGCATGAGTCGCCGCGGGATCTCTACATCAACTCTCGAGGTACCGTCTCACAACTTCCCGAAAGTTTAGTCGTCCAGGTAAGCAGTAGTTCGGTCCTGTTAAGTTTTCGCTCATACTATTAATTACTCTTCAGCTCGATCCTCTAAGCCCTGAATGGTGTCTGATACCTTCTCACTCGCCCGACAAGGACTAGGATTGCCGACAGTGTTCGTCAGTGGCTACCCAATCATTAAACCTTCATATACGGGACTTATCTTCAAGCATACATTATATCGGATGTTTATTTATTTGTATTATTTGTCACTAGCTCATCTTCTATTTCACGCCTGAGGCTTTGGTCTTTTCTCTTTGGACATTCTGAATGAGCGGTGAACTGGGCGGGTATGTTTTCAATGTCGACCGAGCAGGCCTACGGTTTGCACCATCCAGGATTCTATATCACTGCCAAATTCTTCCCTACCCCAAGGGTTACCGAAGGAATCCTGCTACCTCAGGAACGACTGCTGTTCGGCCCGAATGTTGAATTTGAAATTACAATGATAGGTAGCTGTGTCGTCATCTTCCCCCTGGCTACACCCCCAAAATCATCTGTACTTGCTGCCAACATGCTCCTGCTGAGGTTGGGACTCAAATCGACGTCTGAGACTGAGGGTTTAGAATGAGTATCTGCAATAGGCCCCAGTCCTGGGTCTGGCTGGGGTGGGTAAATGCTCAGCCTATTATCAATAATGAGAGGGCCACCTGTGCTTTGCATCTGGGGGGCAGTTGCTGACTCATAAACAGGCATCTATTCATACAACAAATGTGGGGTAGTGTACAGCATGTATGTTGTGTTAAATGTAAATGTCCTTGTGATCAAGACAATGAAGGGGTGGCAGGGATGATCAGCATCAGTTGGCAGCACTCCTTGGCTTCTTTGCAGGCTGTTGCACCTCTGCTGACTCAGCAGGAAGAGACCATTTAGAGAGGGATTTGGACCTCTTGCCAGCAGCGATGTTGGATTCGGAAGGTAGAGGCTGGAAGGCTCCCAATTTGGGATCAGGATCAGTGATGGGTGGTTGATAATGAGCACTGGTACATCTGTCCAGGCATCACCCAGGAAGGGGAATAAGACCTAGGTACCAGGGGCACACAACTACAGGCACCATAGCTCAGTGGTAGAGCAACATGGTGATATGACCGCGTCTTTTTTAGCAAATGATAGTTCAATTTTTGTGATAATAAACTACAATTTTGACACAGTCTGATCCTCTAAGTACAACAAGAAAAACTATGCTATTGACAAGGTTCACATGGCTCAAGAAGGAGAAAGGAGCTAGTACTATTTGCTCTAGGGACACGAGAACTGAAGTTACTCAAGACTGTCAGCTTGAAGCCGCCCCAGTTGTATTATACCTGGACTGGAGGAGCTACCTTGGTTGACACCATGCTAAAAGTCAGGTGGCTCAACTGAAGCAGCTTCTGTTATGGAATAACCTGTGTATAGTAGTATACCCCTATCTTTTTTTCNTTTTTTTTTACTGGAACATTCTATGAACTACATCATAGAATATGTACTACAACATAATGACATCATAAATGATGTCAAGGACTTATAAAGAATGGAAGTAGTCACTTCCATTCTTGCGCAGTGACTGTGGACTCCGGAGGATTACTTAGCAGGACTACGAATCCACTCAGCTTAAGATAGCTCGGTCTATTAATAGTAGTTACTTGGATGTATAAATAGTCAGGGTTGAGGACCAATAATCCTCAGCCTGTTCTCAAGAATACCACTTCTTGACTACTCGTATTATTCTCGCATCCTCAACCTCTCTCATCGTATGATCAGAGTCTTTGTGCGGACTGAGGTCGACAAAGATACTCTCGTAACTACAATAAGAATCTTTCTCAGGCTTGCTCCACAAGTGAACATTTGCATTGGTGCCTACATCCTCCGAACCCCCATTCAGCCTGTCCTCCAACTCACCCGACAACTCCTCGGAAGACCAGGGAGTGATCCCCGTTACATAGCAGCTCTCAACATTGTCGATCTTGACCCAAGAAGAACTAACACTGACCGTCTCTGCACCCTTTGGGGACTTTCAAACAACAATCCTCTTCACACCGCCACTCCCATCCAGGAGATTTCCGTCAACCCCATTGATCCATCTCCCTCTGCTGATTCCAGCAGTGCCTCGACACCCGCTCCGCCCGAGGAACATTCCCCTCTGGCAGTATCTCCTAACCTCGCCCACACTACCGCTGTTCATACCGCCCCCAGACGCCTCTGTAAACGTAAGAGGACCGCAGTCCCCACTTCCGAGTCTCAAGAAGCCTGAAGAAGCCAACTTCCCCGACAACGGAGAAGTTTCCCCAGTGGTATTCTACACCTACACTGTCCCGACTTTCCCGACCACTCTTACAGTCTATAAGCTGTATGCGCACTACCAAGATCTTCACTGGGCGGTCTACCAAGGTATCATCGAGCGACCAAATTCGGTAGTGGGACTCACTCCCCTAATAGAAAGGTCGAGTTGCATAACAGCTTCAGAAAGTCATATATCTGTTACATGCAACTGTCAGGACTCTCTGGCAGCATGACCAGAGGGTCTAGGAATCAGGCAGCTTCACATTAATTGAGTATGAGTGCTAGAGCGGCTTGAGGCGTCCTTTGAAACAACGAAGTCCATGGCTAGTGGCGCCATGATAAACTCCAACGTGGCGTGAGGAACTGAAGTGGCTCAAGTCCTGAGTCAAAGGATTGACCAGACCAACTGTTGGCATTGGGCAAAAAGGTGCAGGTGACTCCAGACAAGGCAACCATACCTATCCAAGCAGCTTGAGATTGGCAATGGGGGCAGGGGATGCAGAGCAAGGATGCCCGTCCACCCTCAATCATCAGCTGGCATCTCACTCGGTGATGAGATCGGTGCTGCCGAGCTCAGAACACACACACAAAAACCAACCAACCACAACCTATACCCAGGCTGCATAAAGTCAGGCGGTGTGAGAGTCAGGCTGCACGAAGTCAAAGTGCGAGTAAGTGGGGGTTATTGAGTGAATTAAGAATACTGGGTTTCTCAGTTCTCTCGTAGTTAACTTTTCACAAGACTAGAAGTACTCTGATGCACAACTAGTGAGATTCCTAATCCCAAGTAGTCAACCCTCTGACTGCTTAAGTTCCTGAGTTCCAAGATACTGATAGTTCACGCTGTGTGAAGTATGCATAGGAAAAAACTTGATAGATTCATTGATAAACGCAAGTAAAAGATAAAACAACAATGATACGATGATGCCACTTGAGCAGTAGTTAGCGTTTATATATACTACTTTGAGCCATGTAAAAATAGACAAAAGACACATGTGATAGATAAGCAACTAACCAATAGTAAAAGTCCAAGTGTAAGATAGAGAGAAAATAGAACCGGGTATTGGTAGAGGCCGCGCCAAGATTGTAGCTGCGCAAGTCAGGCGCACCTCTGAACACCAATTTTGGATCACCATTTCCTTTCTGGTGAAGCCGCGTGAGATGCTGACTGATGATCGAGAGTGGACGGGCATCCTTGCTCTGCGTCCCCTGCTCTCGTTGCTAGTCTCAAGCCACTTGGATAGGTACAGTTGCCTTGTCCAAAGTCACCTGCACCTTTTCACCCGATGCCAACGGTTGGTCTGGTCATTCCCTTGACTCAGGACTCATGCCGCTTCAGTTCCTCGCACCGCATCAGAGTTTATCCCAGCCACCCGGCCATGCCACTAGCCATGGACTCTGTCGTTTCGAAGGTCTCCTCAAGCCACTCCAGCACTTGTACTCGATTAATATGAAGCCGCCTGATTTCTGAACTCCCTGGTAGTGCCACCTGAGAGTTCTGACAGTTGCGTTGTAAAGGTATATGACTTTCTGAAGCCGCTTCAGTCAAGCTGCTTGACTTTTAGCATGGCGTCAACTAATGTAGCTTCTCCAGTCAGGGTATGATACAACTGGGGCAGTTTCAAGTTGACAGCCTCGAGTAGCTTCAACTCTCGTGTCCCTAGAGTTGTAGTACTAACTCTTTTCCTTCTCAAGCCACATGAACCTTATCAATAGCGTAGTTGTTCTTGTACTTAGAGACTCAGACTGCGTCAAATTTGTAGTTTATTATTGCAAAAATTGAACTTGTATTCGCTAAAACAGACGCGGTCGTATCAGCGGCTTCACCAGAAAGGAAATGGTGAGCCAAATTTGGTGTCCAGAGGTGTGCCTGACTTGCACGGCTGCAATCTTGGCATGGACTCTACCAATACCCAGTTCTATTTTCTCTCTATCTTGTGCTTGGACTCTTACTATTGGAGATATGCTTATCTATCACATGTGTCTCTTTATCTATTTTTACATGGCTCAAAGTAGTATATATACATGCTAGGCTACTGCTCAAGTGGCATCATCATATCATTGTTGTTTTATCTTTTACTTGTGTTTATCAGCAAATCTATCCAGTTTTCTGCTCATATTTCACATGGCGTGAACTATCTTGCATTTTGGAACTTGGGAACTTAAGAGGTCATAAGGATTGACTACTTGAGGCTTGGAATCACACTAGTTGTACATCAGGGTACTCTAGTATCTGTGGAAGTTAACTAAGGGAGAACTGGAATACCAAGTATTCTTAATTCACTCTATAACCCCCACTTACTTGCACTTTGACTTCATGCAGCCTTACTCTCACACTGCTCAAGTATACACGGCCTGGGTATAGGTTGTGATTTAGTTGGTTTTTGTGTGTGTGTTCTGAGCTTGGCAGCACCAATCTCATCAACAGCCATAGTTTAGGGGTTGCAGGTTTGAATTCTGCTAGAGCCACTCTTATTTGTTGATTATGAAGCTAGTAATATCTCAGCCGTATCACTGCTTGAGTCAGACTGGGACTCAGGTCCAAACAATGGCAACAACAGAGGTGGAGACATGGCAGGAATGGTAGAGGGTGTCTGAGGCAATGGGTTAATCCTTGAGGTTGATGGTGATGGAGTCACAGCCTGGGATGAGGAGCCAAACCCAGTGAAGCCACATGACTGTTGCTGGGGATGAGCAGCCTGATTCAGAAGGTCAGTTGACTGAGAAGAGTTGAGGCATACTGTCCAAAGTGTTCACAATCTGAGCCCCTCCCTCTGACTTGCCAGACGCACCTTCAAATGAAATCTGAATGACATTGATGACAAAGTGGGCAATGCTGGTGCCATTAGCCTCAATCTTGGAGCAGTTGGATTCTGGATCAACACTGGCAAAAACACTGATGACAGTGATGAGATCGGTGCTGCCAAGCTTAGAACACACACACAAAAACTAACCAAATCACAACCTATACCCAGGCCATGTGTAGTCGAGCGGTGTAAGAGTAAGGCCGCATGAAGTCAAAGTGCAAGTAAGTGGGGGTTATAGAGTCAATTAAGAATACTAGGTATCCAAGTTCTCCCTTAGTTAACTTCCCCAGATACTAGAGTACCCTGATGTACAACTAGTGTGATCCCAAGCCTCAAGTAGTCAATCCTTATGACCTCTTAAGTTCCCAAGTTTCAAAATGCAAGATAGTTCACGCCATGTGAAATATGAGCAGAAAACTGGATAGATTTGCTGATAAACACAAGTAAAAGATAAAACACAATGATATGATGATGCCGCTTGAGCAGTAGTTTAGCATGTATATATACAACTTCAAGCAGTATAAAAATGAATAAAGAGACACATGTGATAGATAAGCATATCTCCAATAGTAAGAGTCCAAGCAAAAGATAGAGAGAAAATAGAACTGGGTATTGGTAGAGKCCAYGCCAAGATTGYAGCYGYGCAAGTCAGGYRCACCTCTGRACACCAMATTTGGMTCACCATTTCCTTTCTGGTGAAGCCGCTGATACGACCGCGTCTGTTTTAGCGAATACAAGTTCAATTTTTGCAATAATAAACTACAAATTTGACGCAGTCTGAGTCTCTAAGTACAAGAACAACTACACTATTGATAAGGTTCATGTGGCTTGAGAAGGAAAAGAGTTAGTACTACAACTCTAGGGACACGAGAGTTGAAGCTACTCGAGGCTGTCAACTT
>JANBPK010001311.1:0-28679 GCA_027579435.1 Candolleomyces eurysporus | reverse complement strand
GTGTGTGTCGAGACATAAGAGGCAAGCAAGAGAGGGAGGAAAAGCATTCAGGCGTACAACTTTGTTGGAGTCGCAGTCGCTGGGGTCTTCTGTTGTCTGGTTGCGTGGGTGTCGTGGAAGTGAGGCCAGGATCCAAGAGTAGGTCCGGTAGATCCGGAACACTCGGTCCGGGATAATTGCCTCCAAATGGGGCGCCGGTTCCGAGCCTATGCCTGCTGCCTCTGAACGTCTCGACTTTGGGGTGTGGGCCGCTGCCATGCGGCACGGCGACCGAGTCTTTNACGTTTTTTTTTNCCCTTTTCCTCATACAAGTAGATGCATCCGATTCCATATTCTAGATCAACTACACAGCATCATCACCAGGCTCGTTCGTTACATGGTCCATGTCAGGCTCAGGGGCAAATGGATCACCATCATCTACAGACCAAGTACCGTAAACCTCCGGTATTCATGCGCCTGTCTTCTGCAATGTCCTGGTGTAATGCCCACACCATCCTTCATAATGATCGATAGAAAGCTCATAGAACATCAGCACCGCTCCGGTGGGAGTGGTGATGGCAGTGGGAACACTCTGAATTCACGGCATCCAGTCATTTGCGTGAGATGAGGATACTGTGCTCGACGTTCAGTTGATCTATAGACCTGGCTAAGATTGACTGGAGAATGTCAACGAGAGGCTGAACAATTAGTGCAAAGCAAGACAAAGACTAGTCATAACATTGGAATGTAGCTGTAAGGAGTACAGAAAAAATTAAAATGCTTGCTCTCAACCACAAGAAAGCGGCACCTGTTCCTCCCTAACATTGATTGCAAACTCTTATCCTCAGGAAAGTATTATGGAACGGGAATTATCATGGATATGTTCAACCAATAACCGCGGCCAAGACCAAGGTAGTTTGAAACATTGGCATAGTCAAAGTCATCATAATGAGGACAAAAGAATGCATGAATGCTAAAGGTGGTGAAAAGTAAAGGTAAGAACAGAACAGGCAAAGTTGCCGGGAAGATAACATGTCGATCGAGAGGGACAGCGCTGACGCCAAATCAACAGATTAATGACGTCACAACTATATATAATTTGCTAAAAATATAGGCATTGCACAGGATCGAACGCAGGGCCGTCAAGGGATCTAGAGGTGAACGAGATTGGTCCAGACTCCTTCCAAAAGGATATGGGTTGATGGGGCTCACAGCCACCGCCCACCAAACGTCGGTGTAAAGAAACGAGCTTTCCTTACGTAAAGACTCGTAAAGAATCTCCTCAGCATGCGGTGGGGTCGCCATACCTCAGCGTAATAGTTTCATATTCAAGATGGCTACTCTACATACAAGGAATACCACAAATTCATGAGTTTAAACCAGAGGCTGAGGCCTGCAACCGGACGAGAGCTGTAGTGAGTTCGAGTGAGGCTGCGCGCCTCGGCAATTGCCGGGCAGGTAGCAATGGCATACCCAGGTGTATCCGCGGTAAACCCCACCCTGCACATGCTGCAGTCCACCCTGCAAAAGCTCACAGGGAGAAATACTATAGATGGGGTAAGCTTCATATTCCGCTCCATTGCTGCCTCATCCTTAAAAACTAATGGAGAATAGCTTAACCCTCTACTCGGGTTTCAAGGCAGTCCGCTCGGACCTCGAGACCATCCAACTGACTACCTTTCGCATGTCTCTTGAGCCTCTGAGCAGCTGCACCACACCCAATCTCTTCTCATATCAACAAGAAGCAAAGAAAGATGCCGTAGACCGCGCGCTAGGCACCTTGGATAGTCTGCCCACAATCACACAGTATCAGACAACTGACGTTGCTACAATTTCGGACGTCGAAACTTGACGACAATATTGGGTGGATGAGGTTTCTGCTTCGTTGTGGACTATCTGGTCCTATAGAAAAATCAAAACCACCGACCTCCAATTTCCGAAAAGCATTCCTAACGCGCGCCGAAACGCTGAACTCCCTCCTGCAGTTCGATGCGCGCCTCAACGAATACTTCCACTCCTCCACCTCATCAATGGACCTCATCTATTGATTCTGGACAGTACGAGGCAAGGATAAAGAGCTGTTCTCGGACTTTCCGAACCTCGATGGTTGCTCAATCCTTTGCCTTATGTCGACGTGCCTGCGCAATAGGGAGGTGGACGCCTTCGCCAACTCTCTTATACCTCTCTGCCAAGTCGGGAGCTCAATACGTTCGTCAACCTGACCTTGATACGTGCGGGTACGGCGGAGCGGAGGCTCAGTGCGCAGGGTCCTATCGGAAATATGTGCCCTCCCGCAAGCACGCTGATGTACTTTGACAATTTCTGCGCGGTCTTGGACCATGACAGCTTATCCTTGATCGTCGCATATCCTCAGTCTTCGCCTGCGAGCACTTCATCGAATACCTCGTTACCTCGCTGATGACCTTCGGTAAAAGCGTTGTCATTGCAAAGGAACTGCTCCTCATCTCCTGCCAAACACCTCACATCTTTCTCACCCACTCACAACACGTCGTGAAAAACTTCGATGATGCTATGAATGCCTGTCTTGTTGGCTTCATCTTGGACCTTCTTCCACCCTCTTAAGCATCGCTTACGACCTAGAAAAAGGCCCTCAAGGCCAACCTCAAATCCTATCCACTCCGAGCCCGGACATATCACGTCGTTCTCATCGAGCGCAAACTCAACGCCTACATCACGCGTCGTTTCGATCCCCAATTCGTCTCTTCTCGTAGAAGCGTGTACTTCGACGGCGTGGATGCCTTCAGTTCTGATACAGCGATTCCAGAAGGGAGATATTTTGTATTGAACAGGGTCAACCCAGATCCGCAGTTCGTGGGTGTTGACGTTTATGAAGAAGACCCACACGGTCCCTTGAGAGACCTTGAAGCTGATCCAGGTCAGCAATACCGCCAAAACCTCTTGACGAACGGCTTCTTGAAAAAAGCCTACGACTATGAGGGGTCGGCTGACCACTCGATTAGGATTGTAGAAGGCGTTTTTGGGTTTGGAGTAAGAGAAGTTTGCACGCCGATCAGACAACCCGAATCGGCAAGTTTTACGCTGTGTCCAGTGTAGCTCGGACTCTGTGCGTCTTTCATTTTTCATTTTTACTGAGTCGTTTCGGCTGGCGATCCCTGAAAGCTGCATGAAAACCCCTACGCACTAGCTGCGATTACAGCGGTATTAACATACTTGTGTGCTGAGCTGGTGTGGCTATTGAAGACTGTCCTGTATATATTAAGGATAATGGGCACCTATTCACCATCAATCCTTCGCTCCGTGATTCATGATATTGGCAAATAACTCTGAAGTTTGGCTAGAGGGAAGACATTGGCGGTTGCAAGTGCGAAATGAGTTGATAAAGCAAAGAATTTAATCATCCATCGAGGGCTGAGTGAATGGGACGAATCTAGGAGCTCGTTGGCGGGTCTTTCCAAGCAAAAATTGATACAATCTTGTAGAATTCGACATCAACGACTTGCCAATGCACATAGCTTGACAAAAGAGTAGTCAGAAGCTGCTCCTTCTAGAATTAACATCCTTTTCCACATATATACCGTTGCATCAGCTGATGACATGACTGAGCGCACAAGGTGTTCCATCTTTCTTTTGGCAGCTCCGGGGGCATAAGTTACGGAGCGGCATCGACTGCACGTCATCACATGAATATCTGTCGCCGAGAAACCGGGATTGGTAAATGGATGTTGTAGGCTGACTGAGAGATGGAAACCACCAAAGATAACATGAGATGAACCTGGGTGAGGAAGAGCTTGTGAAAGTCCAATATGCATAGCTCGTCCTCTCCTTATAAACGAGTTTGCCTGATATCTGGATTGTTTCGAGATCTAGCCATTGTACACCGCATGGGCCTATAATACAGTATTTGAATAGGATCTGATTCTGTCGTCAAATTGCTCGTATAATGACAGGCGCAATAAACGTCCGATCACCACAAAAACCTGGTCAGTTATCCAAGTCCTCCCTCCTCGTGCATGATCCCTCACGGTTCGTGATCTACCTGATAATATTCCTCCTAACTCTACACTTCTGAAGCCAACACGACTCTCGTCTTCAATATAACATTCCAGCTACTCTCGCGTCCGGAAGACTTTGAGTGTAAGATGGCGTACTCCACCCCCAGGCCAGTTGAGCACAGTACAGACTGGCCAGGGCTCGCTTTTTTTNGGATGCGTTCCCGAGTCATAGACATCTTCCATCGTGGTGGGATTGTATGGGGTACCGGGAGCATGAGAGAACAGCCTTACGTCCGCCGATAGAATCTTTTGCGTGGCCATCTCTTTGATTTTGAGCGCCTTCGCGCAAATTTCGCCAATTTTCTCTCTCACTCGCTGGGCAAAATCTGTCTTGTTTGGCGTCGACGCCCGCCAGCCAACAGCAAACATCACGTTTCCCAAACTTCGCATGACTCGGGTTTCGTCAAATCTATTCTTCTTCAGCTGCGAATGAGTCATGGAAAGCCAACTCTTCGCAATGATGGCGTCGGCTAGCGGGTACAGCGATCGATAGTCAGCAGTAGCCCCCCTCACTGACGAAAGAACTAACTTGATGTAACAATACCGTCCCATAGCTCCTGAAAATAGCGGTCCATTGTTCGGCTGTCATAGCAGAACGAAGAGACGATGTAATAGCACCAATGGACGAGGATACTCTGCGCCATGGCCTCGAAAAGGATTGTATCTTGCTCCAGAATACCGGATCGAAGGTGTCTGATCTGGCCTTCGGTCCACCCGATATCGCTCAGGTCCTTTATTACCGTCTTCATTATACCCTCTTCAGGGATATCCTCTAAAGCATCTGGTTCAGTGACCGCCTCAGCCATGAGAAACCCGCAATGGTGAATGTCGTCGTTCAGTTGCGCCACCATCTTGGAGAAGTCGGCCCCTGAGCACTCATCTGCAGTGGTAAGGAACGCCTGCGCTGCAGTTAGTAGTTCCTCTGTCCGGGTTTTCAGCAACCTCGTCGCCGTATGCGCATGCTGCTGCATGTCAGCAAACTCCCGCTTCAACTCTTTCAGCTGCATCCTCTCCCTATCTGCCCCCTCCGTTGCTTCTCGCTGAGCCTTCTCGAGCGCTTGGACACGGATCCCCAATTCCATTCGACGGCTTGATTCCTCCTTGTATTCCGCCTTGAGGTCCTGAATCTCCGCGTTTCGTTTGTCAATGGTAACCCCCTGCCTTCTGATTATCTTTTTCAAATCCGTCTCCTGTACTATCCACGTCCCCTCCAAGTCTTCCTTCTCGGGGACAAGTCGATCAATTCCACCGCTTATCTTTTCGATGGCGATCTTCTGACTCTCCATTGTGCCCATCGGTCCTTGGTCCCAAACAATTGAACCGTCGTTATCGTATAGCACCGTCGCAGGCCCTCTAGATGTCCCAGTCAGATTTACCAAATAAGCATGCTATGGCTATCTCGCATACCGCTTCTCAACTCCCTGTTTTAAAAAGCAAAAGGATGAGCTTCATTGCCGGCAACAAGTGGTAGAAGGTAATACTCCTCACATTGTCCATATAGGCGATTTGGGCCTTCAGCTCCGTCAATCCAAACAGCAAGACGATGTCAAAGTCGATTTGATAGAGGACGCGAACCCGTCCATTCGCGTAGGAGATACTTTGCTCGGGTTTGACCATCGAAATGTCGGCTTTTACCGTGCACTCCACAGTGTACTGATCTGGGGTCCAAGCTGTAGAATACATATTTGATAATGAGTGTGAACACACCTGGCTCATCCATGAAACACTCGGGGTTCGGGTTCGCTCCCCTATATGAAAAAATGACCTCGTCATCTAGAGCGTTGAAATCCTCAGGATTTAGCTTGAACATCCTGTAAGATCGCCTGTATTCTGCTGTTTCTGTCACTCGTATATCCTGGGGGTATATGAATGAGGCGGATTTCTTGACGGACAATACGAGTCACCTTGGGCAGTATAACACTGAACGAACCAGGAAGAACACGTTCGCCAGTGATTGAGTGGAACTTGACCTGATCCGTCTTCTGCTGATGGTTGAAATCATTTGCGTTGTAACGTTGGCAGCAAATCGCGCCGTACGATCTTCGAGACACTCGAGAATTCACAACAGTACTGATTAAAAACGAGACAGCGCCGTGTATAATGGCTTCGTTGCTTTGGAATTATTGGGTTAATCGTTGGGCGTCTAAGGAAGGTGCAGAAGACAGGAACGTACATATGATCCTCTGGCCTAAAAACGCCGATCCCGAGAGGTTGAATCGCATCTCGCACTTTCTCGAATAGCCAGTTGCTAGCCGAGAATTCACCAACCATAAAGACAGACTAATAATGAATGAGGTCAGTAGTTTCGGAAAGGGTCATCGTCATAGACGCTGACCTCGATCGGTAAATGAGCAGTTCGCCTCTCGAGGATGATCGCCTCAATGATGCAAGAAACGGAGGGCAAGAAGAAGGTAGCGACAACACTGCTATGAAGGGATACTCATCTCATAAGGCAAAGTATGCAGAAGAGAGAGACAGGACGTACCCTGGTACAGTAAGTCGACCTGCACGAATATTGAAGGCCGGATCGCGTTCCCGGACAGACGCGAACTGGATGCGCTGGGGCTCGTCATCTCTGTGAAAAACGTGTCTGGTGTGTTGATCAAAGCGTGTCTTGAGGACAGGGACGTCTTTATGAAAGCGTGTGCCCGATAAGAGATCTTATCAATCTATGTGTTAGGGAGCCGAATTTAGGAAGGTGAATGAGGACGAACCGTCGAAATATCTACCAGCCCGGGAAGTAACATGAGCAGATCCCTGGAAATAGCCTATGGCACAGTGTGAGTCATGGTATAACACGGTAGAGAATCAAAGTACACTTTGGGATGGAGATTTCTTCGAAGTTATGATCTGACAGTTTGCGATAGGCAGTGACATCGATAGTTCCGCGTCCCGCATCCACGATCAATACACCGGAGCGATCCTGAGTAAGAAATTAGTCCAGAAAACCAAGACCGCAACTCTGAATGACGCACATTCGTGTTCGCGTTGATGGTTAATCCCTTTGAAAAGCAGAAATGCAAAGTGGCCTCGCCTTCAGTGACGAACGAAACACGCGAACGGCCTTCGACTGTATCCGGAACGAGTCCTGCGAGAATCGCAGCGCTCCGCATAGCCGCCTGCTGAGGTCCCTCCCATCCGTTGGGATGCGTCAACACGTACAGGATTTCATCCTCGAGCGATTCCCAAAACGAAGGTCCGTGTGTCTGAGAGATGTAGTCCTTCGCACATTGCTGCAAATATCGCATGTAGTCCGTAAAGACCTGAACGACAGTCTTGTTGGGAGGAAGGGGTGGAATTTCGTCACAACTTGCCATCGTGGCAATTGTCTTGGGACCCAGATGCACCTTGAACCTATAACGTATCTGACCCGGATCGTTGAATCGTAGATTGAGGCCTGATCTTACCAGTAGGCCTTGCTCCAGTTGTTTTCCTCTGCGTCCGTTTCGATGCCGTCTTTGAGAGTCTCCGCTCCGATGGCGCAAGGCTTGCCGTCTTTATTGTAGTAAATGACCGTTGGGATCCTAGAGTCGTCTCCAACGTGCTCCTGGGATGGGAAGCTATGTTCAAAGTCCGGGTAGTCCACATAAGCCGAAGTGGGGGCCTAAAGATTATCCGTACCGTGTTACAGGTTGAATCTCAGGCACCTCGCCAGGATTGAGAATGCTACGTTGCACGCATTGGGAAGTCAGCTTGACTGACAATCGATAGACGATCCATAAGCGGAATACTGACCTGTATGAAATACCACTAAATGCAGCCCCTATGTCAAACGCCAGTAGGAGCTTCCTACTTGTTCCTTGATATTTCGGACGAGGTGGTACCGCCATACCGGGATATGGTCGAAAAGCAAAGGACTAAGTCATTCCGCCGCCTCGTCATGCGATGCACACCGCAAGATCGATAAGATTTATCCGGACGCGGCATTATGATCACACGGTGTTAGACACAATTGATGATAGTCTCGGTGAATGTAATGACGTCTACGAATGAGTCAGCGTGGTGATCGGCAAACTTCTTTGCTCCTCACCACGCACATCTCAAGAATCCAGAAGCTACCAGCCCCGTAGAGCATTATTTCGACAAAAAAAAAGATCCTCCCACCACTCCCATTGTTTAGAAGCCGCGATTACATTTTACTCGAGTTCTACTTCGACTTGCATTGGGGCCCACCCGTGCTCGCTTACTCGGTCCCCATTGCAAGCCAGGTAGGATTTCGAGTCGAGGCCATAGTTGGCCCTCGCCCAAACCTACTCAATGTGTATTGCGTAGTCTTATCAAGCCTGAGCCAGTGCCGCCGTGCATCAGATGCTGATGTTGGCATAGGTCAACATCCCTCCTTGATTTGACCAGAAATTTCCAATGTATCTGGTCCGTCGAGAACGTAAAATTAAGTCCCAGTGTGCTTGTCGATTTGACATAGTAGAAGAGCAACTTGACCGTTGCAGGAATGGCGAAACTCCGATTCCATACTCAAGCGCGTCAGTCCTGCTCTGCTAGAATCGTGCTTAACCATGCCGCGAAATTCATACAAGTACAGGGGGTGCTAATCTAAATCATATAAGTGAAGGAGGAGATCTAATCAACAAGGTAAAGCGCATGTGAAATAAGTCCATAGAGAAAAGAAACATGAAGCATGGCAATGAGGTGGTCGTCCGTGATTTTAAGTGTACTAAGAGTTGGAATGAAGCACGAATGAAGTTCGAAGCAACGAGAATCATCATCACCAATCCCACGTCCACCAGTTCCCCGCAGACCGCACCTTCATTCACTTCCCCTCCTTCGCTCCGCCACCGTTTCCGGTTGAACCCTCCCTCCTCAACTTCCCCTGCCCTTCTCCCTTCCCCTGGGCACTCGGACTAGCCCTGGGTCCCGCAACGACATTCAGAGGCGCCGTGACAGGCAAAAACTCCTTCGTCCTCTCCAAATCCGCGAAAGCATATTGATAAGTAGGCGTCGCAGGGGACCGCGCAGAGGGTGTTTGGGCGAGGCCGAAGGCTCCTGTGAGAGGGAATAGGGTGTTGCGATTGGGGTTGGGGTTGGCGGCGGGACCGGAAGATGATGTCGATGTTGACACCTCGAGACGCGGTTTCTCGTTCTTCTTCTCGCCCTGAGCCCGAGGAGAGGACGACGACGAAGGGACATGAAGTTGAGTAGCAGTCGGAGGCTTGGTAGGCGCTGACTCCGTCCTCCGATGCTGTCGACGATACAAACTGGGACCCGCAGGCGGGCTCACCGGAGACGACGACCTAACGAGCATAGTTATACTCCTATCACCCTCTAGCGAGTCCGGTGTAGATACCGACAGCAACCCCTTCTCGATCAATTTCTGCTGCAACCTCATTTTGGGCTTGTACTTCCGACTCTGGTTCCTCCCGATCGGAACCGGTGTCGAAGTTGCTTGAGAACTGGACTCATCATTAGTTGAACCACCCTTCGCCGCACCATCTTCCAAATCGACGTGGCCTTCAGCCGTAGACGGACGCTTCCACGAAACCTTCGGAACCAGCCTCCCTCGGCTCTGGCTTCTACTCCTCCTACGAATGATGCTATTGTTCTCTGGGCTGGAAGTCGTGCCGGTGTTCGAGGCCGAAGCTGAAGTGGCATGTACTGGAGTGGCGTTCGCGGAAGGTGCGGTAGTGGTGGGAGTCACACTCCTCTTCACAGGCACACGCCGAATCGCTCCATACCCCTCGCCCTCATCCGCTTCCTCGCCCTTCTTGATTCCGCGTCCGCGTACAACAGGCTCTCTTTGCCCTTCCCCTCCAACCCCCTCGGTAGCTTTACCGCCTCTCAGCCCCCGATGCGTACCCTCGACTGCTTCATCTACGCCCCTAATCGACCCCTTCCTCTCAATCATCGACACAACCCTCTCATGATGATGCTCACCCCCATCCTGACCTGAGACGACGATCGTGGCAGCTCGGGCTTTGATGAGGTTGCCTATAGCCAGGGTGTCCATCCTGGAGAGACTGGTAGTCCCTTTGGCCTCGGTCGACTGCTCATTGGCGCGGTCATTGGAATGTGCGTTGGAGTTCGAGCTTGCAGACGAGCCCTCCTTCAGATGAGGAGACGGTACAAGCCACTGAGCGTCTTCTCCACGAATCAGCGTCGTCCCTTGTCGGCCATGTTCGTCCGTCCCATCCGGTATCGACATCTGAATCGTTCCAACTACGTCCCCGCGAAAACTCCGAATTCCCGCTCTCCTTACACCACTGACTCCCCCCCGCTTGAGTAGTATGAGTCCTAACAGCTTTCCGCCGAACGAACACCTCTTCTGTTCCTTCCTCGACTGCACTTAGCCCCAAGCCCATCGCTTCAGCACGCTCGACGCTGCTAACGAAGCTCCTCCTAAGTCCGTTCGTGGACCCAACGGAACCAAAGAACGGATTCGAGACTGGCAACCCAACGAAACTCTTTCGATCCGTTCCATTAGTCGACTCGACGGAGCCAAGGAACGGATTATTGATGACAACACTATCCCGTCTGAGAGACCCGACAGACGACATCTGCGAATACATCGACAGTTCGTCAGAGTCGTTCGTCAAGATGGGTGAGGGGTGATCGGCGGAGGGGGCGGCCTTCGCCATCGCGGGGTTCATTGAGGTCTGAGCTGTCGCATTCGTCGGGTTCGGCGTCGTCGCAATCGCAGATGGTGGCTGTTGGCCTTGAAGAGGCGGAAAGACCTTGGCGTTCGCAACATCCTGGAAGGACGGCAACGACCCACCCGAAGCCTCACGCACAGGTCCACCAAGGTTCAAGGCTGGAAGAACAGGAAGATCTTCGACGTCCACACCTCGGTTCGCATTTCCGTTGATAAGAGAAGGAGGAGGAGGTGGTGGTGGTGGTGGTGAGAGGAAAGGGTTTACAGCCCGGGGTAGGGGTTGCTGCGCACCTGGGGGAAGAGGAGGTCCACCCCTGACACTAGCTGGAGTCGACGACGACCTGTACGAAAAGAACGAAGGCCTCTTTGGAGACGGGGACCTATTCCGGACGCTCGACGCATTCGAGGCGAAGTATTGACTCCCACGGATGGTGGCGTTGTCCACTTTGGCTTGGGTAGATGTCGCGGCTTGATAGTCAGCAGCGATATGAATAGCGGGAGAAGAGGATGAGAAGGGAGCCTTCGGTTCGCGAAGAACTGTTTCAGGGGGCGAAACGAATGGGTTGGAATATGAACGAGTTGCGGATTCGACGACGAATGGATCCCCAAGATCCTCTTCGAGCGGTACGGGGAGATTCCGAGTCGCCTTCTTCGGGGACGAGGGTGTAAGTATTCTAGTGGAACGTTCAGGGTCAGCTGTGCGATTAGCCATCGAATCTGGACAAATATCTCATGAATAAGCATAGTAGAAAAACAAGTGAAGGGACGCACCTCGAATCGCATCCAAAGGATTCGGTTTGTCCATATAATGAGCATATGGGTCAAACTCCACTTCCGCCTCGGAGTCCTGTTGCCCTCCCACTCCTCCGAGCCCACCAGACGCGACCCCACCCGTCGCAGAAGACGCTGTCCGATAATAAAAATACAAATCGTCGTGCCTCTGGTACATATGAGTCGACGACACAGTTGGATATCGAATCGACGGAGGTTGGGAGATAACAGAGCTACCTTGACGAATGCTACTGCTGAACGTCGAATGGGCTTGGGGACTTCCGAGATCACCGCCTCCTCGGCCAAGCAAAGGAACGAGCCCAGCGACGTCTGACTCCCTAGTCCAATGGCTTCCCGCTCCCGACCCGATGGTGGGGTAATGTTTATTCTCTCCTCCGATAGGCAACAATCTTGTATCCGGTTTGCTCTCTTTCTCGAGAGGGAGATCGAGGTTAACCGGCACCCTCCCCATGACCTGCCTGCGAAGCCAACGCCGGCGCAGGAGGGGAACGATGACACCGACGATGAGGGCCCCAATGAGGATGAGGCCTCCAACCGTTCCACCAATGATAGCAGCCATCCTACTTGGGGAAGTTGGGGATACTGCGGATTGAGTAGCTGATTGATGGACCTGTCGTTCACGGAGCAGACGGAGCAGCTCGATCTTCGATGGCCGGAGTGTAGTCTTTGGTATGGGCGGGGGCGAAGACATCTCGATGAGAGAGCGTCGATAGCCCGAGGTCGAGAGCGAAGCGATGGAGGAAGGGAAGGGCGAAGGACGACGGGAGGATGATCACGAACAGCCCTCGTCGTTTTACATCGCCAACTGATGTTGTGTGGAGTTAGAAAGATGCTTAGGTGAGGAAACCATAAACAGATCAGGATGGTCGTCCAGGCGTTTCTTGTTTCATTAAGACTTTTCTATTGAACGAATATGAAACGCTGCCTTGCCGCTGCCTTGCAGGGCAAGCAGGTTGCCATGCCCTGATCACGTGATGCTTTCACGGAAGACATGGTGCGTACGAGGAGGAAGGGCGGACGGTTTCACCTACAAAGGCGTTAGAACAGCAGGAGGAAGGCGGAATATAGACCTACCATGCCGCCAGTGCCGCTTCGAAAAGCTATGGTGGGTCTATTTGACGTAACCAGGGGCTGGAGTCATCTTTGTGTTACCCATCTCAGCGATGCTACCCTGGGCTAGGCTCGCAAGCGAAGGTAAGGCGGTGTGGTACGCTTCTTGGCCGCTTTGTTGAGGTCTCTTCTGACAACACACGACAGGCTAAGTACGATTGAGTTGACAAGATGCTGCAGCACACACCTGATATCCCCAGAAATCCAACCCGGTCTTTGAGCTGTTGGTTCTGCCGCTCGAAGGGGTCGATAGAAAATGAAGAAGCTCAGGTCATATTGAAGAATCCATGCACAGCTTAAGAATCATGTTAGGGCGCTGTAATGTATTCCATGATGATGGTTCAAGAGGAACGTGTAGTTGTTGAAACCCAATCATCTGACCATTCAGAAAGCCGACAATCCCGACGGCGCGGCCGATGCATGATTTGAACGGCGATCAATGGCGTTGTCTTCCTTCACCTTCCACGTCATGCCTTGAATCGCGCACTCCGTCCTGAAGCATCTGAACCTGCCTTGCGTCTTGAATTCATCTCTCTTCACATTCTTCGCGATGAATGAACTTGAAGGGGATACCATTGAGGAAGGATATCGATTCATCCCCCTGTCGTCCTCTCAATTTGACGTGTCGTTGTCGTTCTTCCTCTCTTTCCTTCCTCCGTCGCTTCTTCGACGGCAGCACCGCGCAGATTCACACACAGCATGCGTGTAAAATCCTCTTTGTCCTCTCGGTGGTCATTCCCTTCTTTTCTGGTCGAACTCAACAGCCTCGGCTACGGACTCAGGGACTACACCACGTCCGACGCGCTCTGAATCATCCTCACTGCCAGGCACACACCACCGAAGCACCCGGGCTGAGACATCGATGCCTAAACGCGAGTTTGAGACACTATCGAATGGCGAAAACCCTTGTTTGAAGGTTTTCTTTGAAACCTCCAGCCAGGCGTACCAGTGGGACATGTGAATTCGCTAATATCGTCAGCATTCTGGGTATGAGTATGGACGTTATACATCACTGACTACGACGCACACTATTAGATATGGCTCGCGATAGTCTTCCCTCTAATCTACCGGACCCGGAAGAAGAGAGGCATGCACTTCGCGACCCCTTCCCCTTCCCCAAGAAATAATTGGGAAAGCTGACTTCGGCGACTTACAACAACGCCAACGGCTTCTGGATCCTGGAAGTTGTAGCAACCGCTGACGGCGAAGGCCAAAAAGGATTCGTCTCGCGCACTCTCAACGACAAAGGACGGCACTGGGTGACCTCCGGGTTTCACACAGAGCTGACGGTTAGCACGTCGGCGTGGTATGGGGATCGTAATCCAGATAATCATTTGCGTTATGATTCAGATTCCGTGTGCGGATAAGCTCGAGCTCTGTCCCTTCCCTCTTTGAACGCTTGAACTCACTTGCTGTGCCTAGAACGGTTGCTCAGAGGAATTGCTCTACGCGAGAGTGGCCTTCCCAGACGAAGTTGATCCCTCCTCGTCGAGGCAAGTAGCCGTGGGCCACACTCACGCCCTCTCTATCTTTTCCAAGACATGCCGTTCTCAATAATCCAACTAATTCTCCGTATGTTCAGTCTTCTCTCATTTAGAGTAATCCGCTACATATCCCCTAATACCTCTCCAGCAACCAAACCTCACTCACCTCCCAGCCGTTCACGCACACGAAAGTCCCCTCGTAAGTTGCATTCTCACACAGGTTATTTTACATTAGCCTGTTTGGAGCTTCCTCACTGCTCCAGGGTACTGAACGGCATTACATTGGTAGTGCGACGTAGGCCCATCTCAATTCCCAATTGTTAGACCCTTTTGGAGTAAGACCGATGGGGAGACGATTCAGTTGTTTGGGAGGTACCATTCTACTACTCGTGCGTTCCCTTTCCCCACCGTTGACCTTAATAATAATTTACGTACTTCTTACTCATTCATGCGTACTCGTTCCTGGAATTTGCAAGCCAGACGAACTGTACCTGGTAACGGATAACACACATTACCTACCACCTCCCCCGGGACCCGAGCCCGAGGTCCCAGACCCGGAAGAATCGAAATTACCTCGACGGCTTGGAGAGACAACAGACTCCGAGTCGGAAGGGCTCAATGTACCCCGAGAGGATGAACCAGTTGATTACTTTGATGAGTCGCAGTTTGAGGAAGTGGTACGTCGACATCGCTTTTGATTTTTAAAGTACTTGCTACTATGATGAGCTCCGATGCTAATTGGCCTGCAGACATTGAATCTATTAGGTTTAGTAGGCCTCAGCAACAGCGGTAGACGAGAGGAATGGAATAAAATGATGAACTTACAGGGATACATACTGTACGATTAACTCTTGTGACCATGCAGTTGCTCTGGGCCTTGTGCCTTCGATACCCAGTCGACCCGGAGAGTCCGAACGTCGGTTCACTAATTGACTTCGGTGGTTATACGAAATCAATCAATGGCAGGCTTGGTGTAAACAGCGCATCTCCGCGAGAGCAGAATCTTGGCAAATCATCCGTCGTACCGTTTGATGATGCAACGACCTCTTGACATTCTGAATGGAACGTCCAGATCCAAGAGTGAACGGTGGCCGTCACTAAAGATCGATGTGTCGCCTTCCTTAAAATCTTTCCTTCCTCGCATCTTCAGCACCGCGGCTCCTCGTACGAAGAATGCGTTTCTCTCCATCCTTGTGGATGGTCCTCCCGCTCCTTCTGGTCGACCTCAATCCAGTCTCGGCTTCGGATTTAGGTGTACATCACGTCCGACGCGCTCTGAATAATCCGCACCACCGGGCGCTGCATCATCGAAGCCCTAGGGATAAGGTTTCCAAGCCTGAAAACAATTATCTCGATCTAGAGAAGCTGTCCAACGGCGAGAGGCTTGCGAGAAGGCTACCTTTGAAGCCACCAGCCAGACGTGCCAGTGGGACATGTGAGTTCCACAACCCAATGGACGCCAGGAATTTATAACGACTTATATTACTAGATATGGCTCGCGATAGTCTTCCGTCGAATCTACCTGACCCGAACGAAGAGAGGTACCTGACGAAGTCTTATCCCTAAGTTGAAGGAATGCCGAATCTAACTTGGCCAATCTCGATTCTACATAGGGAGCATTGGCTCTTAGAAGTTTCTACGATCGAAAACGGCCACATGCTAGGATGCGTTGCGCCCACGCTTAGCGATAAAGGAAGACACTGGGTGACACCCTTGGACTGGAGTCCGAACCCAGTGCTTATAATCAGCACGTCGGCGTCGTTTCCGGCACATAATCCAGATAATTATTTACGTTACGAGAATTTGGTGCGTGGTCTATCTAATTCCTCGTTGAAAGCAAAACCCAATTCAACAAATCGTGGACCTTGTTTTGGTAGGAACCTTTTTCGGACGAGTTCCCCTACGCAGGTGTAATCTTCCCGGACGGGGTGGATCCCTCCGAGTCCAGGTCCGTGAGCGTCCTCAACGTTTCCTAAAAGTGCCACCGCTGCCACAACTCAGTTGTCTCATCTCATTTTGAATAGCCTCCTGTCATTCGGCGCCACCCACTACACACCCCCAAACACCTCTCCTACGATCGGCCAGACATCACTCACCACACCCAGTGTGTGTGCGCACGAAAGCTCCCTCGTGAGTTTCCGTAACACAACCGACATTGCCTAAGTGCCATTGATTTCTTACTTCCGGGCGTACGTCTGAACATAGTGGAGCATGGTATCGAACGACCGGGGTGTGCAGTTCGTTAGACCGTTTTGGAGTAAGGCGGATGGATCGAAGATTGAGTTATTTTGGAGGTACCATTCCATTACACGTACGTCCACGTTCCTTTTACGTCTATATATCGTCTCAAATCTCGATCGCGCGACGCTAACGTGTACCTGGAGCGCAGGCGAACTATTTCTCGTGACCGATAACTCGCGTTATCTCCCGCCACCCGAGCCAGAACTAGAGCCAGAGGTCCCGAGCCCGGAGTATTCGAAGGCAGTCCGGTCAGACGAACAGGTTGACTATTTTGCCGAGTCACAGTTTGAGCAAGTGGTACGTTCATTTCCGCTTTTTCGAAGGCATTACGAGCATCTGATGGTTTCTCGTCTGTTTTTGAAGGAGGTACGGCTTGCTCGGGGTCGCCAGCGGTAGAATGGGAGAGATTGAAACGACGCTGTATATACACGGTTCATTTAATTGTTAATGGTCACTCTGGGCCTGCCACCCTTCTCATAACCCTTGAATCTGTATGTATATCGTACAACTCTCTCGACTGGGAGGGTTCGAGTTAGCGAACGTCGGATTTCTAGTTTACTTTCGGCCGTTGGTATTAGTTTCTCCCGTCTACCAAGGTCATCGTGTCGGCCCAGTTCTTTTCTATCCAATTCTCCACATCCGTATCCGCGTCGTATCCGAAAGCCAATTTATACCTCTCCTTTTCGTCCTTGAAGATCTTGAATCCAGGCTCGTTCTCACTACCACTCTGCCCTTCGTCTATCTTCAATCTAGCTTCCATCGCACTTCTCATCGCAGCGTCTCTGGCTTCTTGCTCAGGCCCATCAGCCAAATGATTTAACTTTTGTGCCAAACGCGAGCCCAGCTGATTGTCGGTTGCTCGTGGATGCCGAAGGTCCTGGTATGCCTTCAGGAGTTTTGGGAGTTGTGATTTGTGCGTGATGTGGCGGAGGAGGTGTCCGAGAACAGCTGCATCTTCTATTGCCATGGCAGCTCCCTGAGCTCGGTATGGCTGAGAAGAGAATAGATGGTCGTTCGAGTGGGTCAAGGAGAATCTGTTGGAGGAGGACTCACGAGCATCGGATGACAAGCGTCTCCGAGTAGACACACCTTCCCTGATCCATGTACCCAGCTGGTCAGAGGATCTCTATCGAGTAAAGGCCAGAGCGTAGCAGACGACACGAGGTCTAGTAGTTTCCGCACTCTAACCATTAGTTTAGCGTCTGTATTTAGATATACTGATAGCCAGAATAGTGTTAGTCTGGTAAGCGACTTACCGAGGCTCGAAGCTTTCAAACTCAGTCCTCATCAATTTGAGATCCCCGGTTTTGACGGTCTCGTCTCCGTTTCGCGCGGTGTGAACTATGACAAGGTTGTAGAGCTCGCCTCTGCGCTGTATGAGAAGTAGGCCAATCAAAGTAAGTTGGTGGTAATATCGAAGTCCTCTCCGAAGTCAGATTTTGGCTTCCAAGAGCAATTGACGGCTCGGACTCACGATAGCATACCCAACAAGATGCCTCTCCGGACCAATCCAAATATTCACTCCTTCCCGAACGAACTCCCTCAGATCAGGGTCTGCGAGAAGACGATCGCTGGGGATCAACGCGCGGTAGGCCACATCGCCTGTATGCTTCGGATTCAATTTCCCAAGTTTCTTCTCCTCTGGCGGTAACACGACTTCCAGAACTTTGCTGCGTAGCCCATCTGCCCCAATGACTAGGTCGCCTTCGACGATCTCCCCCGAGGCCAAGGTGACGGAGGCAATGTTGGGGTTGATATCGGTAGCCTTGGAGCCCAATTTGATGGTGACGAGGGGTTGCACTGCGGAGAGGAGAATACGGTGGAGGTCTGCGCGCTGAATGCAGTTTATTAGGTATGAGGAGCAGTGAAAGCAAGATCGTATGAAAAGCTTTACGTACGTGAATGATATAACTGGGTGCTCCATACTCTCTCTCTGACAAATCTCCAAGGGGTCTCGAAGTCAAAACTTCACCGTTATCATCTACGAGTGTGCCGTGGCGATAAGTTACTCGATCCAAGCACCGGAAACGGTTGTGTTGAACGTACATCTCCGAGAAGTCACCCTCTCTGAAACCGTGGCAACCTCTTTAAGCTTCTCACCGAAGCCCCAGCGCCAGAGTAGACGAGTGACATTCGGTGAGAGATGCATTCCTGCCCCGATTTCACCTAGAGTCTGAGCACCTTCAATGATGGTGACTTTATGACCTGCTGTGGCGAGACGATGCGCGACGGTGAGTCCACCGATCCCAGCACCGACAATGATGACGTCGAGTAAGAGTTTGGGTGCAGTGGTCAAAGGAGTCATGATGTCGTGAGTGCCTCGGTCGGAGCTCACTATGCCTTTTTATCTACAGCAGTCTTACAATGAACGCTCGCTCCGTAGGTGTCACCCAGAGGGGATCACCCGAGATTCCCGGGGTAGTGGGTCAGGCGGCAGTTTCGCCTTCGGGGTCCTACCCCTTATATAGCCACGACCATTAGCCACGGTTTAAATCAATCAATAGAAGGCGTCATTGGGTTCAGCCTCAAGGGTCCAACACTACACAGGCGGGCATCCCGGAGACATTTCTCTGGCAGGCGGATCTCCTACAGATGAGCATGAGCCTCGGTGCCCTACAAGTGTCGTGGAAATATTACATCCGTCGTAGATCCGGCTGTTGGATAGCCCTCTTCACGGATACCCTGAATTTCGGGTTGGTCTCCGCAGAATTTGAGTACATACGGAAAGTTTTCTGTTTATATATTTTGCATTTACGATTACGCTCGTGCCCATTGGAATCCTGGTAATGAAATCCATTGCATTCCATACATAAAATACAGTTGCTACACTACAAACGTTTTAGTCGATCTAAAACAGCTCAGTCCTAGCACCCACGAGCTGAAGACGATTCAACCCCCAAGACGGCAGCAAGTCAGGAATGGAAAGCATGATCAACGAATAAACGGTGCGCACCTCTCTCCGCCTTGCAAGCCATTGCTACATATGAGGGTATTGATGCCGGCGATGTCGGGTTGTGGTCAATCCAGTCCGTGATATAGCAGAATGTGAGGGATAGAAATCCAGGTCAAGAAACTAAAACAAGGCGTACCCCGTTGTTTTTATCAATAATCCCTTGATGTGACGTTGCCTGATGAGTCTGGTCATTGGATACAGCTATGGACATAGTCAGCTATCCCCTCAATAACCTTACTGCCTTCCAGCCACCTATGCCGCCCGAGTACTTCTCAAGCAATCGGCCAAACTTCACTCACCTCCCTAGCCATTTGCGCACACGAAAGCACCCTCGTAAGTACCCTACCGCCTTTCATTTTCATACATGTTATATCATATTTTATTATATTGGTAGTGGGACATAGGCCCACCAAAATTCCCGATTGTTAGACCGTTTTAGAGTAAGACCGATGGAAAGAAGATTCAGTTTTTTTGGTGGTACTATTCGACTACGGGTGCATTCCTTTTCTCCACCGTTGAATACTATAATCACCTACGGACTTTTCACTTGTGCATGCGCTGCTAACGTAGTTGTTCCTGGAATCCATGTTCCAGACGAGCTGTCCCTGTTAAAGGATAAAACACGTTACCTACATCAATCTTTGACTACGACCATTATTCACTTGAGTATGAGCACATATTCCATTCTAGAATGCCAAGAGGACGTTCCATCATCAAGCGGATGATCCTGCTCTCGCGGGGTGGTCTATTCAGACCGAGACATAGATGAATTTGTACAACCACCGGAAGTAATTAGAAATCCGGTGTTCGAACTCTCCGAGTCAATTGAGTCGTCTGGTGTACAGCTTCCAGGGGTATGAGCAGGGCCAAGGCTCAGAGAAACTGTGTGAACTGTTAAACGTACGGTACTCTCCCAGTCCTCTGAGCGCTCTCCTCTCATCTACCGCTGTTGCTGGAGCCTACTAAACCTAACAAACCTCACGATCGACAAAACAGTTAACATCGGAAATCATGGTAATAGCAAGTGCTTCAAAAATCGAAAGCTAACGTCGACGTATCACTTCCTCAAACTGCGACTCATCAAGTAATCATCCGGTTCATCTTCTCGCGTTACGTTGAGCTCTTGCCGTTCGGAGTCTGTTGTCTCTCCAAGCTGTCAAGGTACGTTCGATTCTTCAAGGCCTGGGACCTCGGGATCGGGCTCCGGGGAGGTTGTGTCGCTTTCCTTAAAATATTTCCTTCCTCGTCGCGTCTTCAGGAGCACCGCACCCCTTCGCACCAAATATGCGCCTCTCTCCATCGTTATGGATGGTACTCCCGCTCCTTCTGGTCGAACCCAACCTAGTCTCGGCTTCGAATTCAGGTGCACACCACGTCCGACGCGCTCTGAATCATCCTCACCACCAAACCCCACATCATCGAGGCCCCAGGAGTGAGATCTCAACGCCTGAAGACCAGTATCTTAATCTAGAGAAACTTTCTAACGGCGAGAGGCTTGCGAGGAGGCTACCTTTGAAGCCCCCAGTGAGGCGCGCCAGTGGGACATGTGAGCTCTCCACAGTCCCAATGGAGGCCAAGGATGTCTGACGACGTATTTTGCTAGATATGGCCCGCGACAGTCTTCCGTCGAATCTACCCGACCCGAACGAAGAGAGGTACCTGACGACCCCTTTTCCTTCAAGCTGAAGAAATATCAAAGCTAACTTGGCCAATCTCGATTCCACAATAGGAACCTTGGGCATTTGCAAGTCATCAAAATCCCCAATGGTGGTATGCTAGGATACGTGTCGTCCACTCTCAGCGATAAAGGAAGACACTGCGTGACACGCGACTCGAACTATAACTCAGTGCTGAAGATTAGCACGTCGGCGTCCTATCTAGAACATAATCCGAATAACCATTTGCGTTACGAGCTTCAGGTGCGTGATCAAATTTGTTTTCTCGTTGAAAGCAAAAATTCATTGCAATGATTGGTGGCCCTTGTGTTGGTAGAACGGGTTCTCAGACGAGTTCCCCTATGCGGGTGTGATCTTCCCGGATGGGGTGGATCCCTCCGAGTCTAGGTCCGTGGGCGTCCCCCCGTTGCTGCAATCCAGTTCACCTACTTCGTTTTAAAAAGCCTCCTGTCTTTCGGCGCAACTCACTACACACCTCCGAACACATCTCCTGCAATCAGCCAGACATCTCTTACCTCGCCCAGTGTCTGTGCGCACGAAAGCTCCCTCGTGAGTTTCCCCACCACAACCATCTTTCCATTTCTTACCTACCGGCGTACGTATGAACACAGTGGATCATATCGGAAGGCCGCTTTGAATCGTCCCTGAAACCGTTTTGGAGTAAGACGGATGGATCAAAGGTCGAGTTGTTTTGGAGGTGCCATTCCATCACACGTACGTCCACGTTCCTTCTACGACCATACTCTCATCATAACATTCCAACCCTCCATCGCGTGACGCTAACTCTGTTTACCTGGAGTACAGGCGAACTATTCCTCGTAACGGACAACTCGCGTTACCTCCCCCCACCTGAGCCAGAGCCAGAGCCAGAGCCAGAGCTTGACGCACCTGAACCGGAAGAGTCGAATGCACCTCGACAACTTGACAAGGCAACAGACTCGGAAGAACTGAACGTACCTCGAGAAGAGGAACCTGTTGATTATTTCGACGAATCCCAGTTCGAGCAAGTGGTACGTTCGCTCTCGCTGTTTCGAAGGCATTATGGTGGTGTAGGCTAATAGTTTATTTTCTGTACTTGAAGGAGGTTTGGATCGCCCGGGGTTGGCAGCGATAGAAACAGAAAGGATTTAGAGGACTTGCAACGACACTGTATCTATCGCCAGCTTACCGTTTGAAACAGCTGCTCTGAGCCTGCAGCTTCTCTTATACACATTCAATCTGTATGTACCCCGTACAACTCAATTGATAGTTTCGAGTCAACAAATGTCGGATTTCTAATGTACTCTCGGCAGTTCTGCGAAGGCTGATCAACGAGAGAGCTGACACGACTGAGATGAAAGGCCAAATGGGAAGAACAAACGTGAAACGCAGTAGAACTCAAAAGGAGAAGAATATCGGCTCCCTGATTACGGGAGACTAGGTTCTCCTTACTCACCCTCACACACTGGACCCTCCCTTGTCAACAGCCCTTATCGATGACTACCAAGGTGTGTTGCATGGAATGGAATGCACAAACGCAATGATACTGCCCCAAATCAACAACTCTTGAAGTGGATTTACCCGGCACCAAGCCTATCACAGGAGGAGCTTGAGGGCAGGCGTCGACGGCCTTCACCATCACGATTTCTGTGAGAAGAGGAGATCTGTTTCGGTTTGATAAAAGTCTCAGGCATTGCGGCTTTGCGCAGTCCACAAAGACGAGTAATTTCCCACCAAACTGTAGAATGTTCTTTCTTTGAATTGATTTTCATTCGCGTTCGGGGAAATTTTGAAGCTGGAAACGCGAGCTTCGCAAGCCCTTGACCACACAGATGTCTAATATTAGGACTGTAAATAAAGTTACTTGAGTTAGTAACTTTATCTAACTTTCCGCCTGCAAGTTAGGGTCTCTAACGTGGCTACAATTGGTTGTTTTCCACGCAACTGGCCAAGTGAACGTGTCGCCGGTGTTCGTGAGATATATCCATAATGCCGCCTCATCAAATATTGTGCTGGAGCTGGTAGATGTAGGCCAGGTAACATGGTGAAAACGGGAGAAAAATGCAGGGTTTGTTGAGGCTTCGCTGATGGGACCAAGCCTCTGGGTGGAACAGGACGAGGACGAGGATGAGGAGTTCCAAGTGAGATGTGATGAGGAAACGACGGAGCTCACGGGGAAGGGCAGGCAATGGTTGCGAGCCAGGAACAATCTCTGCGAGACCCAGATCTGTTGTTGTCGTTGGAAAGCTGAACGACTGAGCAATGGGAAGGATTGCGAGAATAGGGGAAGTTTCTGGGGTAACCTCGATGATGGTGGACCTGACAACTCGCCTAAGTGCTCCAACCGTACCCTCCAAAGGTAGGACACGGGTATCCACAACACCTGGATTTGACGCAGCGTAACCCTGCTCGTACCTAGTGGGGGCCCGTACCAATCATCCTTCATATGCGTTCCTCTCTAGATCCGACAATGAACATTCAACCTCATCTCCTAAAGCTCCGTGATAGGCAAATATAAAAATAAGGTTATCGTCTCCGGCTGTCCCTTCCCATACGAAAGCGAGCCACAATGGCCGTGCTTCAGCGCGCAAGCTGGGACTCACCTAGGACCCACCCAACATGCCCATTTGGCGAAAAGACAATATACAGCTCAAGTTTACTTGTGCTAACTTGTATGTAGCTTGATCTTAGCTTAAGTTAACATGCTCTAACTTGGTCTAACTTGAATGTTAACGTGAAGTAAACGTGTCGGGGAAAGATTTACTTAAGCTGAAAAAGTTAGAAAAAGTTAAATTAGTAAGGGAACAAGTTACTTGCACAAGTAACTTTGTTAACCACCTAATATTAGCATCGCATGGAGCAACTGGATAGTATTGAGGATACTGAGAGGATCCAGTTCAGTGGTGAGCATGGGTGCGGATCTTGCCCTGGAACTGAGGCCCTGTATGGAGAGGAGAGTACGAGTGATCCCAACCTCTAGAGACGGAATCAACGGTTCTTCCGAACGTGCTCTGCCAATTGCGAACGGTAGGTCCCGGGTAGCTTCTCTTGTGGGTCTAATCCAAAGAGCTTGGGTGCTGTTGTCGGTCTCCCTGATAACGATCCATTTCTATCGGGTAACACAGCCAATTCCTGATATCTAATCGCGCTTGAAAGAAGGTTAAGCTATTGCATTCTCGGATACCCCTGGAAGACGAGTTACTTCGGTTCCCCTGACATCTCATAGCGCTTAAAAGAAGTTTCTGTCCAACATTTCATCTGGTCTGTCCCCGAATGTGCTGTAGCTTTCAGACTAGTAGGGTGCGTTCCTTCTTACTCCCTTCAGAATGACTACGATCTATGTGCAAGCGTCATTGGTTGCGGATATATTTAATGAGGCAAAAACGAAGCTGCAGATCACCTCATATCATATTCAAAGAAGCAGCAATGAGCGACGACCACCTAGAGCACCTCATCACTGTGAGTGCTCGAGCCATTTACGCTAACTTGACCATAACCATGGTCGAGACTGGTACGTTTATTTCGATGTACCTGCGTGTCGGTCGAAGTGATGCCCACTATGCTCCAAACGACTCCAGGTATCCATCTGTTCATGGCGCTATATGGTCTTTCGGTTTACCTGGAGACCCCAGAGCCCCAGAGGAAGGGCCGAAAGAGATACATAGTAGTCAGCTTTGTAATAACAGCGTTATCTGCGCTTCCTGCGTCCCTTGACATGGCACACTACTTCCAATTGCTCTTCAAGTCCACTTCCCCGGGTCATTGGCTGGAACTAATGAAAGCCAATTTTAACGATGACTGGAAGTATTTGTTGGGCGACGCTGGCGGGGGGCTGCTTATTCTGATTGGGGACGCACTGCTGGTGAGGACGATGCCGTCATATTTCCGTCCGTCTGACAACTTGGCTCACAAATTGTTCGTTGCAGGTGTACCGCTGCTATATAGTTTGCTTGGAATATTGGTGGGTGACAATCCTGCCGATCATCACGTCTCTGTCCGCCTTAGGTCTGTGTGGTCTTCACTTCAATGTAAAATTTATTCTGACCGCGTCGTCGCGAAACACGGCACATACATAGTCTTCTGGTTCATATCAACTTACCGTGACGAGAATAATATGAGGCACACAGCCGCCTCCACCTTTCTAACTGTGTCAACCAACATCGTTGTCACAGGTCTCATCACGTTCCGCCTTCTTCGTACACGGAGAGCCCTGGCAAAAATCCTGCCATCAGTGGATGCGCAAGTCTACACCGGGGTGATCGCCATTCTAATTGAATCGGCTGCCCCTCTCACCATCTTTGGCATCATTGCAGCCATCCTGCTACAGCTGGAAGATTCCCTAATTGGCAAATCGGCGGGATATTTTGTCTGCTTCTATTTATTTCAGGGCCTGTTCTACTCATTCTGCGTAAGCTTCAACAGTCAAACCTTTCAACTTTGTTCACTGAATTACCTTAAAGGCACTCTCGCCACACATGATCATATTCCGGGTCACCACTGGCCGTTCTTTCACCAAGCTCCCTGAAGTCAAGGACGGCGTGCTAACTAATCCCATTCAATTTGCCCACACGACTGCGGAGTCAGCATTCCTTCAATCAACGTTCAACCGCGAGTCTGGTCGAAATCGTGATCCTGATGCCGAACGAGGACTGGGCGCAAGCATCTGTTTACCCACCCGGACGTCGATTATTCACATCGCGCAGGAAAGGCGAGAGGATGGTGGGGAGGTGGAGAAGGTGTACTAGAGATCAGCGAGATGTGTATCTAAAGAAGTTGAACCAACGTAGTCGCAGTCCGCTTTCTCTCGTTACAGTTGGACTTTTACATAGTCTTCCAAACATATTTATACTACCGGGATTCTGATTTCAGCGAGAGGAGATGCCAAATCCTCGTAGCCACTCATCTGTTCGAGATGTGTACCTTTGAGGGCGACGCGTAGTGATCAAGGTCGTTCGACTCCTCACCCAACAGACCCCGTCGCGCAAATTGACCGCCCCTTTCTCCCATCCCCATTTCCTCCATCCTCTCTTCCCAAGTTCGTGGCCCAGATCCGGGGGTGCTTAAATTTCAAACAATCGAGTCGAATCAGGTAGCTCCCTATTCAGCTCCATACCGCTGAAACATGGTCTTCGTAAAACGAATCTTCAAGATTACGCATCGTCAAGGAGGGGAGAGCGGATCTCTGAAAAAAGCGTGAGGTACGGGTGACCAATGGATCTGGCAACGGCTACAAGTATCAGGAGAGATGAATTCGGTTGTTTCTGGTCCTCTTCAAGCTTGCTTCTCCCCCAATACACGTCTGCGCCCCCGAAATCATATGGCTAACGTTGTTTATGCATTGTCACTGGCACTATGATTAGTTTTTGCCGGCTACCAACGTTATCAGGTCGGCCCGGTTCGTTTCAATCCAATTCTCCACATCCACATCCGCATCGTATCCGTATGCCAATCTACTCCTCTCCTTCTCTTCCTTCAAGATCTTGAATCCAGGATCATCTTCACTACAATCCTGCCCTTTGGCCATCTTCAGTGCAGCTTCCATCGCACTTCTCATTGCTGTGTCTCTGGCTTCTTGCTCAGGTCCATCAGCCAAATGATATAACGNTTTTTTTCAGACGCGAGCCGAGCTGGTTGCTGGTCGCTCGTGGATATCGAAGCTCTTGGTACGCCTTCAGGAGTTTTGGGAGTTGTGATTTGTTCGTGATGTGGGAGAGGAGATTTCCGAGGACGGCTGCGTCTTCGATTGCCATTGCAGCTCCCTGGGCTTGGTATGGCTGAGAAGAAAATAGATGAGCATTCGATTGTGTTAGGGGGAACGTTGTTGAAGGACTCACGAGCATCGGATGACAAGCATCTCCAAGGAGGCACACCTTCCCTGATTCATGCACCCAGCTGGTGAGAGGATCTCTATCCAGTAAAGGCCAGAGCGTAGCAGACGATACAAGGTCCAGTAGTTTCCGCACTCTGGCGATTTATTTGAGCGTTCGTAGTGGGACCAAAATCGTATTAATATGGTAAGCAACTTACCGAGGCTCAAAGTTCGCAAACTCAGCTCTCATCAGCTCGAGGTCCCCGGCTTTAACGGTCTCGTCTGTGTTTCGGGCGGTGTGAAGTATGACGAGGTTGTAGAGCTCGCTCCTGCGCTGTATAAGAGTAGGCCAAGCAAAGTATGTTTGAAAATATCGAAGTTGTCGCTGAGATCAGATTGTGACTTCCAAGAAGAATTGACGACTCGGACTCACGATAGCGTACCCAACAAAATGCCTCTCCGGACCAATCCAAATATTCACTCCCGCCCCAATGAGCTCCCTCATCTCAGGGTCTGCGAGAAGACGATCGCTGGGAACCAACGCACGGTATGCAACGTCGCCTGTATGCTTCGGATTCAATTTCCCAAGTTTCTTCTCCTCTGGCGGCAACACGACTTCCAGGACTTTGCTACGCAGCCCATCTGCCCCAATGACCAGGTCGCCTTCGACGGTTTCCCCCGAAGCCAGGGTGACGGAGGCAATGTTGGGGTCGATATCGGTAGCCTTGGAACCCAATTTGATGGTGACGAGGGGTTGCACTGCGGAGAGGAGAATACTGTGGAGGTCTGCGCGCTGAATGCGATTTATTATTGATGAGAACCAGTAAAGGCAAGATGGTATGAGGAGCTGATACGTACGTGAATCATATAGCTGGGTGCGCCATATTCCTTTTCTGATAGTTCTCCAAGCGGTATCGCAGTCAACACTTCACCGTTATCATCTACGAGAGCGCAGTAGCGATAAGTTACGCATCAAAAATGTCAGTTACGTTGAACGTACATCTACGAAATGTCATCCCCTCTGAAACTGTGACAACCTCTTTCAGCTTCTCACCAAAGCCCCAGCGACAGAGCAGACGGGTGACGTTCGCTGAGAGAAGCATTCCTGCCCCAATTTCACCTAGAGTCTGAGCGGCTTCGATGATGATAACTTTATGACCTGCTGTGGCGAGACGATGCGCTACGGTGAGTCCGCCGATCCCAGCACCGACAATGATGATTTCGAGTGAGAGTTTGGGTGTAGTTGTCAAAGGAGTCATGATGTCGTGAGTGCCTCGGTCAGAGCTCACTATGCCTTCTTATTCATGGGACTTCGGAGGTATGGCGGTCTTACGGCCATAAATAACCCTCAATAGGCGCCACCTCACGGATAAGATATAAGCGGAGGACACACCTAGATAACGCCAACGGGAATACCAACAGGCTATAAGGCGTGGGTCAGGATAGGGAACGGGATGACGAGATTGAGAGTTGTTCGTGTGCATAGAAGACCTCCAATAGTTGAGAAGCATGTCGCGAAGCCGATCTAATCGGTCAGATCGAAGTCCGAAGAGCCTTCAGGAACACACAATATTACGAATCGTCTTTGTGCACAGTCACCATGGATCGTACAGGCGGCAAAGTCGCATTCAAAGTTAAGGCTTTAGGGTTAGGGTTAGGACCGACGCCCGACAAAAAAGAAGCCTCCTCAGCCAGAGTGGCCGAAGGAGGACAGGAAAATATTGAGACAGTGCATGAGGGGATACCCCCATACAAGCTACAGCCACACTCTGTATGGACAAGGTCGCCGTGCTATGAAGTGCGTCCATAGCCCATACACCCAGTACGTGAAGGGGTCTATGCCATCAAGGTAAGTATGAAGTGCTCAGAAGGTCGGGAGGTGGTTATAAAGGCGGGAAGGCGCACGGACCAGGTAACGCAGCGCACGGGCCAAGGGCAAATATTTGGGCTTCCAGACACGCGGATCAATCGCCATCAGAGCGCGCCGTCACGGCAGACATTCACAGCAATCTAAGAAA
>JANBPK010001310.1:0-28926 GCA_027579435.1 Candolleomyces eurysporus | reverse complement strand
GAACTGGTAATGTACTAGGTACTCCGCGTTAATTAATTTTGTCATTGAGGAGACACCAAGCACGATCCCATGCCAAACGATGACACACACCTGTTGTGCTCGAACCATGGCCAGGGCAGAAAGCATCACTTGGAGCTTCTCCGGAGGGATCTGGGCTTTACTCATGATTAAACGGAAAGGTCGTGATGGGAGGAATACAAGGCTTTCAGTGGCCTTCCATTTTCTTTTATTCTTTTTTTATGAGCGCTATGATAGTCTGATGTGATTGTCAAGATTGCATCATTCAAGGGATGTCAGAATGACCGGGATCATGAAATTCTTCGCTGATTGTGGAATGATCGGGAGGTATGAAGATACCCTTACTTGTGAGCATGATGAAATGTTGGATCAGTGAGGCGTCAACAAGCCATAAGTGTAATGGCCCTTACGAATACCCCGGATTCATGGCCGAACGCGTACGAAGAAATATCTGGTTACAATTATGTCCGAGGCTGCGCTCTTGCTAGATCATACAGTATGATTCATGGTAACGACAATGGAGATTAAACATCAGTCGGACTGCGCCCAAAGTCCAAGTAGAGATAAAAATAACAGTGAAAGATATAGTACAAGAAGGTATCGATCTCCAGCTCGACCCTTCTTTGGGATGATGAGGGCAAAAAACAGTATGCACGGGAATTGAAGTAGCACCATGAAAGAGTAGATACGGACAGCAGGGAACAAGTCTACACAAAATCAGCATTTTTGAGATGTTCGCGCAGGATGATGTCTTTCACTGCCGTCGAGGTCAATAACGAAACGAGGCCCGGGACGCAGAACGAGACTAACCTGCGGTCAGAGTTATGGCAGTTGTTTTGGTATCCTACGGTAACGCGGAATGAGTGTGTTAAAATTAGGGGAAGAGGCGGCACGTTCAAACGATCAACTTACCACAACGGAGGTAGCATAGTAGTATGCCGACCGGCCTGACGGGGGGTGTCCCTTAGCTATGTCTTTGAACTTATCCTTTAGGTCTGGAATGTGTAATTGGTCAGATGGAGTGGCCATGCAGCAATGCAAGCTCTCTTACATTTAACGACTGTCGCAGCGTCATTTGGGCGGTCCCCGTAGCTAGGCAAGTAGTTCTTGACTTTGACCTGAGACTTGAGTTTGCGTTTCAGAAGGTCACACTTGTTCATAAAGAGGATGAGGGAAGCTCGGAGGAGCAAGCGAGAGGTGCAGACGGTGCGCCAGAGAAGGAATGAATCTTCGAGTCGATTAACTCTTGAGTCTTCCAATAAGCGTTCGTCGAAGCACGACAGGGCTAGGGGGTGAATAAGCAAAAAGGGTAGTGCAGAATGGGTACGCAGTTACTTACGGGCGACTAGAGGATTCGTATCGCAAGATGAGAGAGGATCAAGCTTGATAACTGATTAACTTACGAAAGATGATTGCATGTATCCCTTCAAAGTACGGTATCCATGCATTCCTTCCCGTTCTCGAGCCTCCTACGTCGTACAGACACCACTCGTTACCAAAGCTCATGATACTTCCAGCCAAACCCGCCGACTGTTCAAGTTTTATCCGGTATTCTTGGACGCCTTGTGTTCTTAGGCGTGCACGCACAACGTCGTTATCAGACGGCTTGTAGTCGCGAGAAGCGATCCGGTCAATATCCTCGAGGAAACTAATAGAATCGATGAGGAGGACGATCTGAGGAGAAGGGAGATGGAGACGTACAACCCTGCTGATTCTTCTAGCCGTATTCTCCTCTTCTTCAAAATCAGCTTGACGGTCTCGTCCATCCACAGGCTCTTGATATCCTCTTGACACCTAGCAATCACTTCCGTCGCTTCGCCTTCCTTATCCAATCGAGCTGGGTGATGATAGTCGTTCTTCGAGTCTATGGGGGATGGTGGTTGCTGTGACCCTTCCAAGGCATCCTTTACTGTCCTCACGGAGAACTCCTTTGTCGCCCGACGCTTTAGAGGAGAAGATTCACCTCCATTCGTGATATTCCCCAAGGGGCCATACTCCAAATCACCAGAACCACCCAAAGCAGCGTTAGGCAGGTCTTCTTCCGCACCCAACCGCTTACGCAGGTCCAGTTCGACGCGCCGGAGGGGAGCCAGTCGGAGCTTAAGGAGTTGATGCTTTCCGGTGAGTAGGCTTCCACCCTGACCGGCGGAATCGCCAAGGCCTGGAGGTACAGGCATTGTCTCTGGGGTAGACTGAGCATGGTCGTTTTGGAGGTTCGATGCCGAGCCAACCCTTCGAGCSGCAGGGGCGAAAGGGTTCGGGCCAGGGGCACTGGGACGCCTRCCATGGTAGGTTCCGCGGGATGTGATGATAGCGTTGGAGCCTGTAGTTGATATTGAATCGAAAAGGAGTTCAGTCTCCCCAGAAGCTTCGTCTACAGGGTCACCGTCCTGTTCCGCTTTCAGAGCATCGAGGATCGTTATCACCGACTTGAGAAGATTAAGCTGGATGACRCATTTCCAGCCAGCAAGCTCCGCGTTCCATTCTTCCTGCGCGTATTTCATTCGGAAATCTTGAGGCAACGTCAGGCTCGGTATAATCTAGAGTGAGTGGAACTGACTCTTAAGGGTGGTAGACTTCCCTGTACGGAGGCGACGATGAGAGRCAGCGAAAGAGGATAGGAGAGTGAATGACTCACCGCTTTCCGACTGCCCGAGCAACAGTACCTTCACGAGGTTTTTCTCCTCTCTTTTCAGCCTCGCCTTCTCCTTCCGTATGTCCTCGTCAATCGCCTCGCTTCGCCTCTTGGCATCAGCTTCACGGGTCTCACGTGCATCGCGCTCGGCTGGAGTCTCGTTCACGGGTGGCCTGGTGAACACGGCGAGTGGGTCGCTAGTCGCCATCGCAAGAGGTGTACCTGAAGGGTCGTCGTCGGTGTCGCTGTTGGTGGGTGTCGCCGAAATATGAGAAACGGAGCGTGGGAGGCTAAACGGTGGCCTGGCGGTCAAAAGGTCCGACTGAATGTGTCAGAATTCGCGAAAAAGAAACAGGTCGAGAACGAGGACGTGCGCTTGGAAGMAGAAAGGGAAAAGAAGACAGCAGGGAAAGTAAACTCACTGTGAGGTAACRCGGAACAGAGGGAAGTTCTCAGAGCACGAGCGCACCAATGTCGAATTGACTTCAGATTCGCGGATCCCAGTAACGTATGGATGTGAAAACGATTGCTCAATGACACTTCTTCGAAGGAACCTGTGGATCAGAACATGTCAATTGGAAAGCAAATGAGCAACAATCGGCGCTTTAGTACCGCCTAGATACGCCTTGAATGATCCAGGGCACGCAAGCCGTCACTKGAGACTGTGGAGGCGTGAGGTGGAAGAGGGGAGGAAGAAGAGTTCCCGCCTTGTCGGTTGGGTCGCTCCTCGAACCACGGCATGTTCCTGAGGGTCTTATATTGAATATAAAAGATGCCGGATTTGGTGGTGACAGCTACCCTGCAACCACCATTCAATACGAAACCTTCCTAATCGGACGAGCGGGTGGGAGAATTGAGTGAGAGCTCCACACCCCGCTARAGTCTAAAAGGATCGTGAGTGAGCACAGTGTATTTTCCGCAATGAAGCCRGAACCCACCTTCATATYACACCAATATATCGTTGCAAAAGGGCCGTTGAGCCTCGTTGGACTGAGAACTTTGGAGACGGCCGCCTCGCTTTGCTGTGCAACCATCGTTGCTGATGAATTTCGCACTTAACCTTAAACCCTTTCCCATCAGATAGTGTCCAATCAATTCTCATGGGAAAGACGCGRTGACGGCAGCCGGACGAGGCGAAATTGGTGGCGACGTGCTCCCGAACCGACCTCAGCTACCTATCCTACCACCCAAGTACAGATYACATATTTGCTTAACGGAATCACAAGCGTTACTCATGATGAACATGGGTACCAGGAGAAGAGATATCCCGCTCCTCGCTACCTATYTGCTTCTTCCAATCGATTGCTTTTGGACAGGTACTAACGGANCNNACYACGATGTACTACGCGCCCCGGCGTCTTTACCCCCAGGCACTGCGCCACCCAGTYGCAATGAGGGTRAGCATCCATTTGGCTCCGCCGTCTGCTTCCGTCTGTCTGCTTCCGTCTGTCACATCAGCTGTTCACCGTCTACGTGGCCCGACTGAACGATCAATGAGACCCTGCCGATGAGCAACGGGTGGATAGCCAGACAGTCAAGAGTGTGTACTCACAATCTTCCAATGCATCAAGACCCGTAAAATCCCGCCTCTGATACAAGTTCAAGATGGTACCGAGATCCTGGTCCTCGTCAATTGCAATCCTCCTTTCCCTCCCTGAGCGCTCGTCAAAGTAGCCGAACCAATCTGCCGTCTTCCAATTCTCTCGGCTAG
Organism: Candolleomyces eurysporus; assembly: GCA_027579435.1. Taxonomy (NCBI): domain Eukaryota; kingdom Fungi; phylum Basidiomycota; class Agaricomycetes; order Agaricales; family Psathyrellaceae; genus Candolleomyces; species Candolleomyces eurysporus. The sequence continues at coordinate 24,562 of JANBPK010001310.1, read as the reverse complement.
CTTTTGTCAATCTTTCGGCAGCCCCAATCACCTCACGACCGTCGCTCTGCGGACCCTCTTCGTCAAAAGACGTGAGATTACGTCTCCAATGAGGAGGGACATAGACTTCTTCCTTCCAACTCCAACTCCTGGCCCTTGATTCTGGCGAAATTGACAGGCACCCTTCGTGTCGTATCTCGTASACCTTGTCGCTGCAGCTRCTATCTGCCCATCCGGTCAGGTATCCGTATGCCAGGTTCTGTGTGTCRCTCCAGAGCCCTGTAACGGTGATGGATGCTCCGTAAATYGAAGGATGACCCGCAGTTTGGACGCACTGCCCTGGCCGGATGCGGTTGTAGCCGATGGAGCCTCCACARCACTGGTTTGTGCTGTAGGTGACGATGCTTGCTGTCAAGTTGGCGGGAATCGCTTGAGCAGCAATAAATGGAATGAAAGCTCCGAGGACGAACAATGTCGCTGTTGTGGGAATCATAGCGCGGTTAGCAAGGGAACCTTRAACGCAAKTTRGTCCCTTCGCGGTAGAAKATACGTCTCCTTATATACGTTTGCCTGCACTCGTCCCACAAGATATGAGGRCTTGTATTTTCATTCGGAGGACGTGTGGGACGYAGGGGTTCTGTGCTCGTCATGGGGTCAAACATCGTGAAAAATTCTTCGAATACAAGAGTACCCACCCAAGTATTTGCCTCACCTTCAGAACCTGTCCTTTCCGGATGTCAATATGCTCGGAAGTACAATATATTTCTGTCCCAYACGCTTAGGAGATTTACCGCCATTTATCCAGGAACCCTGNCCTTGAGCCYACCCCTATCAAATAGGAATTGAGAACCAACAGCTCTTCCGGCAAGCCTCTCTTTTACTTTGCAAATATGKTCAAGGCGTTATGGCATCATTCGCGAAGACGACGAGACATCCGGCACGCAAGTGCAGTACGTACAGCCGGGAAAGCTTGTGTATGTTTCATGRGTTCCCTCYGTGCACGTACAAGGAACTGGACGACGACAGGCGAGGGTTGGAGTCGTCTCTGTCTCTGTGGTCGTTGCCGTGGGTGTGGTGGTCAGCGATGTATCGGGTACGCAGGTGCAATACGTGCACCCCGGGAAGCTCGTAAGGGTCTCGTGCGTCCCGCTTGTACAGCTGCAAGGGGTGGGCCTGCAAGCGACTGTCGGTTTGGTTGTGGTCGATGTTTTGGTCTTGGTTGCGTGTGATAGYTCGACTGAAGCGATCCCGCTTGAGTCAACACGTCTATTACTGAATACAGCTGCAGCATACTGACCGTCGCTGTGATATGTGAACAATGTGGATATGGGGATGGRTTYTCTGCCTTTGTACGCCGTTGAGAGTTCARAGTATAATGATAACATCACCCATAGCCAAAGGTAGGAAARATTAAACAGCATATTCAGCAGATATTAGGTTGGCTTTGTGGGGACGGTTTCGAGTGGATGGGATTCCCTCACACCGAAAGCTACTTGAGCTCGCGCATATCCACGCCTAAGCTCCGAGCGAGACGTCGAAGTACYCCCGGTCCCAGATTCGCGACCGACTTCCCTGTCATCCAGGCCTCTATGTCGGCGATGGAGGGGCTAGATGAGATCGARGTATACTTAGCACTARTAGCTGATCATCTCAAGTAAATCTTCGCTCTACCATGCKCCATATCCACCTCTTCCCGAAGTTTACAAATCGGCGAGGTGGTAGTTCGGTAGTTCGGTNNNAGCTAGCGGCAGCCCTCGCCGCTGCTCATTTGAGTTTAGAGGGAGAGGCAGTTCTCTTGGYAATTCAGGCGGTCGTGCCAACTTCCTCTGGAGCGAGKATAAACGCNNNGNATCTCTGNGTCAATYCCGCTGCTACTTTCGCGACGTGATGCCAGTGGCGCAGTCCACGGGGTGATCATGATAGTGGCGGCCGAAGGCCATGTCAATCGATGTTCGCACGAGTCCTTCTTGTCTCTGAACAGCAACTTCGAATGTCGTTCGTAACTGACGAAGATCTTCTTGAACTGCCGTTCTCCACGCTCAAAGACGCCCAGTTCCGCGGAATAGTCCAGTCTTTGCTATGCAACCACAGTCGTGAGTGGAAAGGGCAGAATGTGGCTGGATACCATCCAACCTCTCGCCATCCTCGTTCAAGTGAGGGGCCAACGTTTTTTCTGGAAAGAACGTGACCCAAGGAATCCTTTCTAGGAAACTATCTTCGAGGAATTGTTCTCAGAAAGCTCAGACTCCAGTCCGATGAGCGACAGGGCACGAAATTGTCGAGGAAGAACAACCTGTTCGCGTTCCTAGAGTTACCTTTGGAAATAGTTCTCGAGGTAAGTTCTTATCGTTATCGGCGTATTCTTGCTCTGCTATTGCAAAATCGGTTTATCTCCCTAGACTTTTGCATATCTGCACCCTCTGGATCTCTATCACCTCTCGATGTCTTCGAGATGGCTCCGGCACGTGTTGCTGAGCCCCGCGTCGAGTTCTATCTGGGAGTTGGGCTTTGAGAGGCACGAAGACGACGTCCCTTCTCCTCCCCTTAAGCTCGGGTCGCGGCCAGCTTCCTGGGCAGCGTTTCTGTTTGGACCTACCATTTGTGAGGTGAGTTTATGCACAGGCTTGGCGATATAATGATGCTCAGTCACTCCCGGTGGTTAGAAATGTGGAGGGGACTGGGCGGAACTTGACTTCTCATTTATTCAAAAGCTCTGTCAAGCATGCGTGAGTAAATGCTCTTTCTTTATAACCTTTGTTGGTCTAACCTCGCCTCTAAGCGGAGGTCCACCATGATTACGATGGACGAGGTTTGCAGCATTATTGAATTCGAAGATCTGCTCCCTCCAGACGATGCTTCAGACAATTCCAGTGTCATGTCTTGGGAATCGCAAGTGTTCCAGCTATGCAGAGAATCATTTTGTGTTTGTGAGGACAAGCTCCCGAGCCTTTCGACTACCACATTCGACTTACCCAACCTCTTAGCGGTGAATCTAATCCGTACAGTTGCCGATTCCTTGGAGAACGACTACCTGAAAGATGAAGTCGTCAAAGCCATTCGCCTCCTCCGTGGAGCAGCCGGGGGAGCGAAACATGAGAATGAAAACATTGCCAGTGATTTGGACATTATCTCTACTCAACATGAAGCGGTGTCGACTGTGACCGAGGTATGGTTGCACAATCACTCCCCAGATCCATAGACTCACCGTAGGTACAGTTTGCCCGCAAATGTCGGGCATGGGTGCTCCATGTCGTTGAGGAGGTGCGTAGTTTTGAAAGAAACTGGTACGAGAAGAGGTAAGACGTTACGATCGTTTACCTGCCTGTCAAGGTCTCATAGCCGTTGTGCAAGGTACGAGAGGTATTTTCTAAGGCTTGGGTTTGAAAAATCCGATCTGGAAGATTCGGCCCTCAAAGTAGGGAAATACTTTTATAACAGGGTCATGCACGGGTTATCGAAGCGACGGGGTGAGCAGTTTTTTNCTTGAGGGCTGTTCTATGATCGTGTGTGTCAATGTAAACTCCAACTTCATGTCTTCAGATCTTCGGTATAACCTTGCAGCTATCGCTCCTAGTATGTGCGAACTACGAGCTACGCGAATTCAGAAAGAGCGGCGAGAGTTCTTCGTCAACATTTACAAACGCTACAAAGGTTCTCATCCAGCGTCCCAATGGAACAACTTCCCAGACCACTCCCACCTGTACCACTCCCTTCTGTTCAGCTCGAGCCCACTTTCCAGAAATCTGTTTCACGGACCTTCCTCCGGGGACCCGCGATCCAAGCTTTGCAGTTTGACGGATATGGAGTCGGTCATTGCTGACGAGTTACCGTCCGCCGTGGTGAACTGGCGGCGGAAGTTTCGACAGAAAATTCTGTCCCTAGTTCCGTACTCATTTGAACTAAAACGCACGGATGGGTTTGTTCCAGCATTCCACGATGGCATGCTTAACCTCGCAACGTCCGTTTTCTCCTACCGCTGCCCGTGTACCTCACACCGGACTCCCTGCTGTGGGTGGGATGCCATCTTGTCGCATTGGTCCGTTTGTGGTGCTGCGTGGGACGTCCAGTGGTCAGACATAGGGCAGCTAGCAGTGAAGGCCATCTTAAAGTGCTTGAAACTCGACCCTTGGGTGACTACTCCCCAAGATTTGGATTGCACCAATGCACGTTTTTGTTGCGCCAATGATGAACCCAGAATGCTCAAGGGAGGACGCCTCTGCAAGAAGGCGTTGACATGGAGAGAATGCGTGAGTTTGTTCGGTCCACGCTTGCGTACCATTTGACCAACCAGCTTGTATTAGGTTTCACACGCTGTGACCGGACTCCCGGGAAGGTGTACATCGCCTGCATCACCTCCCCAGTGGCTCCGTTTAACACCCGGTGAAACACGGTTTGTGCACTCTCTCGAAAGCGGGTGGCCGCGGTTTATAGAGCCAATTTGGGGGTGCGCCCACTGCACCGAGCATTTTGATAGCCCAAAAAGTTATTTAGGAGTTATGGAACACCTTAAAGAACGGTACATAACTCTACACGTCGATGTGGTTAGAACTACAGTTGAACTGGATTACGCAGACACGACATCACGCTTCAACCGCCTTCACGGCAACCAATACCCCACCCCTGTACTGAGCACATTGTTCACTTCCCCCAACTTTCGTACCAGAACGGACAGCGGAAGCCAGTATGGTATCAAGTTGATACTCTGTACGCCAGGTGTATCCTCTGCCTGGACAGCGTAAACGACAACGATGGAGCCGAGTCCATCACTCCGAGCGAAGCAATTGGCGCACACCTTTCGGAAGTGTAAGTCCTCTGTACCTCCTCAACTTGCTACATCTGCTCTTTGCTGACCCTGTCCTTCCCGCTTGTAGCCATGATATCGGCGAAGGGGTTGAGGGTCGGGATTGGGAAATCATCTCAGCTTATTGACGATATATTCCTGTCTTCCAACAACCTCACTAGAACACATGGATGTCTTACTTCTAACGTTAATTTATTACCAGCAGAATTCAGCCCCCGGGTCCACTATGAGCTAGCTCTGTCGCTCGGCATGGGCACCGATAATTCACGCTTCGCTCGCTCTTCAGATCCGGCAGCCGCTCTCCGGGCTCTTACCTTAAATGGTGACCATAAGTAACAAATTGAATAAGTTCCTCAGGCTGCCATTTCAAACTGCAAAGACGTCCAGCCTAAAGAATGAGTCTAAGTCGTTTTTTTTGCAAATACAGTAGCGAGTGGATAGGGAGGGACGCTGGGTGTCATCCAACCTCTTGCCATCCTTGCTCAGGTAGGTGAACCGTATTGTTCCTTGGGAGGGAGACCGGTGGCGTCAAGACGCAACTTTGAAAAGTTATATTTGAGGCCTCATTATCAAGAAGCTTAGATTGGAGGTGAAAGATCGACGTGACAAGAAGTTGCCGAGAGGCCACTCTGTCAACCGTGCATCTTGAACCACCTCCGTGGCCATAACTTCAATTGCAGGGACAAGCCTTACGCATTGTGTAGTATTCACTAAAGTCATCAAGGTGATGCCTTGGAAAGCTCGAGTGTCATCTATTTGAATCCCAAGTACTCGAACTTTGCAGAGAGCTATTAGGCAATTTCATGCATCAGTTCCCCTGCTCCTCTTGACTCCGTTACTGTCCTCCCTCATGAACGCCGCCTTGCATTCAGTTTCAACTATGACCACCGCCCCGAGTCGAGCACTCCCAATCCCATGCTCTCCACTATGCGCTTCCACCAATCTCGGAAGATGAATTGGCGGTGGAGGCAGCAAATGTAATCAGAGAGATATCCTTTGCCCGCTTTCTGTTCCCCATAGTTGCTTCTTTTCGTATGTTGATTAGAAGTCTATTGGAGAGGAGTGGACGAAGGATTATCGATCCCCATTCCATGACATAGGAAGCGTATTTGTTTACAGAAACAATCTGGGTCCCCACCAATGCGGCTAATAGACCGAAGACTGTCCAACGATGATAAGAGCAGCCGGTCAACGATGGAAATGGGTTACAGATATGTAATCACTGACCAGATACACTTAAATAATATACCCCTCCGTCACGATACACAATCCTTGCGAAACCTCCCGATCCTCCTCGAAGTTGTGTATAGATGGCAATTGCGGCGAGCAAAGAGACGGCTGGGATTTCAAGTTAAGGTCATCTCTACGGGGAGTGCTGGGTACGGGCCACAAACTACTGACCTGCTTCCCTCGCAAATACTGCCCATGTGGCGACTCCCCTGAGCACTGGCTTGTGAGGTATCGTCTGACACAGATATCCGAATTTGGAGAACGATGTCCCGTGATCTGTATCGAAAACAGAGATTTTGAACGGGTTGTGCTTTGAACAGTGAAAACATTCAAAATCAACCGGAGTACTTACAACTTGAGAAGTGAACATAATGACTCATAAGAACGATAGAGGTGACAAGAAAAGCCTAATAACGAGAAGTGTGTCAATGAAATAGCGGGTCGATCTATACCAGCACTTTGCGTGCAGATACGCACAGAGTAGACTGCCCCAAAGAAGTATAGGTAGGCTTGTCGGGCTCCCAAAATCGCATAGAGGCACATAACCATAGTCCCTAGTATTCGGGTAAGTCTACTTTCAAGCGCAGTACTTGGCACTCGTCACCTGTGGCAGAATACATCACAACAACCCCTAACACTGATGAAGGAGTCATCGTTCCATTCCTTGGCACCTCGTGCGTTGTTACTGACCGTTCCATGCAATGAAGATACCGGCACATGTCTATTCTTATCAGTTGGTGGTACCAGCTACTAGATTCAAGATCTCTCTCACATTGTCGGAGATGCTATTTTTGGCAGGGAATGTGAGGATGGCGTCGAGGAGTATCAGGGCCAGGAATCCATATCTCCCCAGTAAGAACAGGACTTTTGACAATCGCCACTTATCTGCCCATATGTACTCGACCTATATGCCAGAGTTAACATAACAATCAAGGAATACATAGACATGGCACATTACTTCGCCCTCTAATGTTGCGACGTAGTCGCAAGCCTATTTCCTCGAAATCAGCCGAATCTATTCCGAGGGTTACATAGAACTCACATAGATTGTGTACATCGATGCTGTTGAGTATTGTAAAGAGCGGTGAGCTAGATATTTTGGGTAGCTAAAAGCACAAACACGACATCAACTAAGAGCTCATGATCTGTGAGCAAACAGTGAGACGAAACTCGACGCCTGAGATACGTACGGCATAGTTCTGGATCATGAGAACAGCATTTCGAAGGGAATCACTCGCAGCGTCTGACATAGTGTAAAGGGAGGATGGGTCAGCTTAAGCGGAGGACGGTCCCCTCTTCCTGGTCCCACAGTTTAAGTATAGGCACGAGAATTTAAGCGCCCGATACTGAGCGCTGGTGTGAAGACTTCTATTTGGTTGGAATACATATCTTCCTGATTCGTTGAATGACCATCATACTTCTCTCGTGGGTCAGGAAATTTGGAAAGTTGGTACCTCGACTCAATTGAATAGATGGTCTAACCGATCCTATCGCTTCGTCAAACGCTCCGTGGGAGCAAGATGGCCGAGGTGCTCGTGCTTGGCTGTGCATCAACTCCAGTTTCTGTGCGGTCAACGGTTATTCTTCTAATAGACTCTAAAGCTACAGATATCAATTTTTAAGTACCAAGTTCTCCCGGCTCCTTGTTGCTCGTTCAAAAGAAGAGTGAGCGCACTCATTCTTGAAGTTGGGATCTCCGAGCGTAAGGGAACCTCAGGCCGAGAATCGGAACCTTATAGAAGATGAAATTCAACCTAGAAGCAATGAGCTTGCTCCGACAGATTGTGCCTCCTCCAGGTTCTATGTGTTTTTGATGGGTCCATCGCCGGCGAATTAGGAGGCCGAGACCAGTTGTTTATGGCTATCGGTTTAGCAATGGAGCTGAAATTAGCCAGCAACACAGTGGACGGCGAGGGGTCAGGCGCTGCAAAGACCGAGTGGTGAATCTTCAGAAGTCTTAACAATTGACATGGATCCGCTGGTAGTGAGTACGGCTAGTGTGTTTACTGAGAGGGACTCAGTAAGATTAATCGGCGTCAGGGTTCACAACAATGCATCAAATCGGTAAAAGGTGAAACGAAAGGGATAGAATCAATCAAAAACGAATGAATGGAGCTCAACAAACGAAACTCGTCATCATAGGATAATCCCCTATCCCGAGACACGGAATGACAAAGGGTTGATCAACCCTCTCCCAATCCGTACATAAAGCCAAAACTACTTACCGAGCTACCTACCTCCGACTCTACCCCTCCAATACCATCCTGACAAAGTATGCCCGCATTCTCATGCCTTACCCAACACCCTACGGCGCCAGCGCAGTTGCTACGCGGTACACCTTCACTCTTATCATAGATCCCCTTATCAATTCTGTGACTTGAAAAATAACAAACGTTCACGTTCGAGTCTTACATCATTCTACTTACTTTTCCCCCTCGAAGCCCGTTAACCCTGATTTTTCAAGCTTCTTAGAAGATCTATGTTTGTACCATCGATGCCAATCAAAGTCCCGCTGATTAAGTGGGGGTAGGTCATAGAGCCCTAGACAGGGAGTCTGAAGAAGATTCAGTCAAAGGGCCATGAAACAAGTCATGTACGTTAGTTGTGGTGTTTGGCTTAGACGACTCGCAGGCACGTAGTACAAGAGCCAACATAAAGGAGATGTATACTATTTTAGCGCAAGATGTGAGCTTCGTGCGATCTCCCATTACAGTATGTTTCTGCGACCACACAACCCAACAGCGAAGCTATGATGGTGGGAGAATAGGAGGTTATAATCGCAATGAGTAGCATTCTGCTCCTCTTCAATGGAGATCCTCTCTTCCATCCCAAGCGCCGGTCTAAATAGCATATAAAATGGCGCGAGCGACTACTTGCGCTTCTTATAGACCAGTCTGACGGTTTACCGCAGCACTCTGATTGATTCTGTTTCAGTGATTATCACAATGGGAGGGAAGAGGACTTTGAGTGTACTTTGAGAAAAAAGGGCCGGCGGCCTGGTGTCCGTGGTCGTCTGGATCACGGGCGCTTATCATTCAATCTTCCTTCCTCGTCGCCACCTTTGGTGTCGTTATCTATTATCGGCACCCTTTGCAATTTTTGAGGCCTGCCGTGTCCTCCCTCTACCTCATCGAGCACGCTTTTGTAAGCCAAACTCAAGCATCCTATGGTGTTTGTCTTTCGGATAGAAAGCGGGGGAGGCAAGCAGGTCCATCATGGTACCACTAAAGCTATAGGACTCCAAATAGATTGTTATGACAAATATACTTCAATAATTTCCTCAGCAATGACATGAAAAGTGAGAAAGAGAGAGAGACCACATCAAAAAGGAAGCCAAACGCAAAAGGAGACGTCCACAATCGAACGGGAGGAGACAGCAGACAAGAAAGAAAAAAAGAAGCCTGCAAGTAAGTGAGTATCTACAAGAGAATGAAGCAAAGCGATGGACGTAGGAGGCNAGATACGCGGGAAGCATGTACGAACGATGAAGCAATAAACAGGGCCAAGTCTCCATCAAGAAAGAAGTAGGTAAGCATGCATGGCTATACGTCCAAGACACTCAGTTGATCAACGGTACTCATACGGCAGCGTCCCCACCTCTCCACCTCGCCAGCCCACTCACTCGCTTGTTGACTCCTCAGCAGCATCAACTCTCAGAAGTCTCAGCCCTCACATTCACATTATCTGACTCGTCTCCATCAATCAAATCGTCCAGATCGTCCTCTTCCTCCACTTCAGCCGCCGCTCCACCACTATGGCCAGGGCACTCGAAAGACAGAGTAGCGTTGGCAGATATGACAATCGACCCTCAACCCTCTAAATCGTCTTCAACGTCACTTTTCCCGCTCATTTCGTTATTAATTTGCATTTTGTTGGAATCGTTTCCGTTATTGGCGGTGGTAGCGAAGTAGTCGTAGCAGACGCACCCTTCGATAAAGAGCACTGCTACTCCCTGCAGGACTCCCGAAATTCGACGTAGACGTCCCTTGTTGTTGATCCTTCTCCCTCTTGGACGACGAGGACGAACTCGGCGCTGCGCTTGGCTCCTCACTCGCATGCATGACCGTCCAAACATGGGTCTGTTCAGGAAAGTTATGCCAACAAAACAGTTCCCTCATCGCCAACTAAGCGAGTAATCTGCCACTCACCACATTCGAAGACCTCCCTCTGGCGGTCGCATTCGAACTTGTAGTCGCACTCGCGTAGTTGAGGCGGGCAACGTATCAGTCTTCGTCCACCCCGTATGATCTTCTGTTGGCTGGTGCTGCCCGGCGTACCCATCGCTCCATGAAGAATTCGGGACGGATGAGCGGCATTAGACAGCGGCCAAATGCGCCCCTGCGAGTCAGAGTTGCTGCTGAGTCTCGAGCGTTCCTCTACGTGTAACTCGTTTCGATTTCTGGCGGCTCCTAGATATAGCAAATCATGGATCGTCGTTCGTATCAACCATCTATCCTTCATCCAATCAAGGTGCTGAATGGATATAAGGGGAGAGCAGCGAACGAACGAACAACTCACCGATCACACAGTTCCAGGACCCCACACTTCCCATCCTTATACCTCCCCGCCCGACATGCCTCTATCCCTGCTTGTTCGTCAGGGAAAGGTCGGTCCAGCTAGAGCGCTGCTTGTAAGTAGGGATGCAGAGGCGGAAGTTGGACCTGGTAGGTGATGTCAATGCGTCTCTGGAAAGGAATGCGATCAGCGAAAAATGGAATCCATCCAAGCTCGGAAGTTGAAGGAACCCATCAAACGGTCCGGCATGGTACGGCAAGGCACAAATGCTGGGTGAAGAAATACTCTCGTGCTGGCAATCCTAATTGAAATGTTTTCGAGAGCATGCTGGCGAGTAGCGAGGCAAGTGGAGAGGATGTCCTATCCTTCAGCATTGGGAGTGCTGCGACGCGGCTTGCCATCCCCGCGCTGACTCGTTGTCGGAGTCGAGACTCTCCCTGAGCACCCTGTTAAGGAAGATAGAGGCGGACTTGTCAGGCTGAGTATTGAGATTGAGGATGCCGAAGATCGGTCGACGATGTGAGGCAGGCGTTGGAAAGGTCTGCTCGGCTTGAACGGAGGCCAATGTAACTTATGAACGACGCAAGTGAAGTACCACGACGATAGAGCCTTCAATGTATCTTTCTGTCGTTTTCTGGTTCTGACTCGGGCGTGGTTCAAACTGGAGATTACACTGCTGGACAGCCAGTCCAAAAAAATAGTAAGCACTAAGCTCTAGCTTCTCTACGGCTTACAATTTCTCCAAGCCTCACCTCGGGCACGGGTTGGTTTGCAGAACCGCATGGCGTCCAAGTAGCGAAGTGGGCCTCAGCTGTTCCTCCATCTTTCCTCTCTCCTTCGATGAGAAATTGACAGTCTAAGCAACGGCTGCTAGCATGATGGACCCCAAAATCGCAAAGCACAGTGTCAGAGGCAATCCGTGAGCGAAGGACGGAGCGTTTAGGGACAAAGTGCTCATGAGAACGTCGGTGGAAGGGTTGATTTTGATTGGTCTTTTCACCCACACCAGGGCCATAGATTACATCGGAGACTCGGCGAATTACTTATGTCCCAAAAGATATAAAGATTGAAGCTGGCCTCCCTGTCGTATCCTTTTCCCATCTTCCCCTCCATCGTCCTCATCGACACACTTACTTATCCCTGCTTAGAACCCGCTCCGCCCACCACCCTCAAGCTCAAACTCCTTATGTATTCGCCTTTGCCTTGTCCAAGCTCTCTCCCGATGGCTCGTAGCGAGCTGGTGGAGGGTATTGGAACTGTCCGCTTCCCCCACTGCTTCATACCGGAGACTATCAGCTCCCCGTGACTGGAGATGAAGGAGGCGTTAGATGGGACGTTTACGGTGCGTTATCTCCCTTTCACCTCTCGTTTTTCTACTCAAAACCCTCCACAGCCGATACCACCGACACGATTCTCACTCTCCTCCAAGTCATTGCCCTCCAAACCAATCATCACACTGGTGAAGCAGAATATGGGCGTCACGGTTGGGCTGGGGAGGCATGCGGGTCCGGATGATTCACCCCTCCTTTCCCACTGGAAAACAGCCGTGGGAGAAGTCGTTCCATAATGCTTCGCGCCTAGGTTTACCTGGGATTGCTTAAACAGCTAAACATGTTTGTTTCCTTCTTTTCGTTCTCTTTCGCTAATTTCTGGATTCGAGCGCTGGTTTATTCTCTCTGCTCACAGCTCTCGGTATCCCACCAGTACCGCTCGTACCAAACTATCCGAAATCGGGGAAGGTGGACTTTCAAGTCATCGTATGTCGGTGGTACGTCCTCTTCTCAGTCCCCATCCCGTGAGCTTGAATTAGGCTCAAGGCATGTATGTCTCACAGCCGTTACTAGAACAAAGTGGCTTGGAGATGCTGAGAGGAAGTTGAAGGCTTGTCTTATTTAATATTTATGTGAGTGCTTTGTCATCCCTTTTCGGTCTCGTTTCGCCTCCCTGTATCCCTCCTTCCCTTCTCGTCACCTTTTTGCTAATGTAATATTTCCACCCCGGGCTGAGGGGTTTCAGTGCGCTCGTATCTTCCATCGTGGACATCGTGTAGCCTTGCGAGTACGGTTCGAGGCCTGTCCTCAAACGTGTCAATATAGTCGCAGATCTGAATCAAGATTGCGCGTCAATTAGACTGGGCTCACTTGCAAAGATGTACGCACTAACATTGTGTGAGTCGATACTGTTCAGTGTTGGGTAAGAGAAGTACGTCACATCCTTAGCAAAATAAGCCTGCGGAACAGACTAAGAACTCGAAATACACGACTCAATGCTCGTTAACAAGAGAGTGGACATACAAACCTCTCAGTTCCTCCTCATTATGACGATATATTCGAGAAAATCGCTTGGAGCACTTGCAATGGTGAGCCACCGAGACTTCTAACTTAAGAGAGGACGTTTTGGACCCAGATTGCAGTAATTACAAGTGGGGGTTAACTAACTTCTACGTTTTCATGAGACGATATGTGATCGTACAAGCTATGCGCTTGGTTCTCTCGTGAACGTCATCCTTTTCCCGCAACTCGTTATAAATACTTGTGACATAAATCGACTTTGACTGAATCGAATCTATTTTAACCGGTCCCAACTATCTTGGCAAATCTCGCATGAGAGAGGGAAGATTGAGCAGCTCGTGCTCTTCGATCTCGAGTCGCTGCTAGGCCTGGCGTGTCATTCTCCAATCGAGTCAAACGTAGGACGGACCAGTTTCATCAAGTTGTTCGCTTTTCTTTTCTATAATCCATATGGAAGAGACCCGATGGCGGTCACCTGCCGTGCTCGTGGCCTATCTAATGTGCCAGAATTTAATCCACTACCGCTCCCAGGTATATACCGTCTCTTAGCTAAGATCGCGAAGCGGATTGAGAGTCGCTGAAGTTTACTGGGCTGTTCAGCACATTGGTTAACAGCGCATCATGACACAGACCATCTAGGTGCCTCACACCGTCTCTGAGGGTTCACTCGTGGCCGGTGCTCCAAATGTAATGGGAGAGATGACCGCCACTCTTCGCCTGTTCCCATTCATCACTTCATTGTGTATCTTGATAAGAAGTCGGTTGGCCAACAGTGCCATGGTGCGCGGTCAAACAGTCACATCGTGATTGATCACATCATTCAATCCTGCCTAGACATAAATTAATTACCACTCTTCATCACGATCGCACGACTCCGAGTCTCTGCTGAAGTCCGATGAAAACGCCAGTCAATCTGCTGGATATTCAGAGGATGCCGTTCTGATTTCTCCACCGAAAGGGTCGAGAACAGCGGAGGGATCGAGAACGGTACTCTGTCCCAACACCGCCATCACCTTCAACTCCTGATGTGTCGGGTTTGAGTAGGGATGCCGCAACTTCGAGTTATGCGAGCCTTATACTTTACAGCCTTCATTATTGTCCAAATAGCTGTCGGGCCCAACTTGGATTCAAGTTGCTTCAAGCTAGCCCCAGGTCTCGTTTAAGTTATCTCCATACTGTGTACCATTTGAGTAATGGCCCAAGTGATTCATACTGTTTTCGGCGCTTCTGTTTGAATACTTACTATGTTTCTGGTATCTAACGGGTGGTCTAACTCCGAACACTCCTTGCTTCTTTGCTTGAGCTCCCTTTGTTTGTACATTACCCCTCCCAGCATCCCGTAAGCACAAGCTCGTGTTGCTCCCCAAGTGGCCCGTATTCCAGAGCAGAGCTCCAGCCTCATCTTCAATGGGGTCTCACAATCATTGTACTATGTATCAGCTCTCGTATCCCTCGAACATAAACCAACTTACCTACGCTCTCGTGCTACACTGAGAATCTCATCCGGTACGTCTTTTCATACCTCGTGTCGTACTTACTGCCGGTGTCAACTACGCTGTGAGCCAGCAATGCGACGAACTTGAAAGTGCAGACGAACCTTGAATTGCCCATAAAAGAGTGTCTGTCTATTCGAACATCTGGGAATTCGTACAACCTTTCTCCATCATCCTTCGTATTTCCGGTACACGTAGTTGTCATCAACGGGGGGNCGCATGGAACAAACTGCCACCAACACCACCTAGCTCACGAGAAAAAGGGCGGGCTTCCTCACCCGAGGTCCCTATCCGGCTCGTGTAGCGCCCGGAGAAGCGCTAGTATACGTTTCAAAAAAGAAGACGTGGACCCTCGACTCAACGCAAGTATGGAGTTGGGATGGAAACGTAGATATCTGCGTTCTTAGTGCTGCTAACTCGGAGAATCCCTCGCAGCGACTGCGAGCTCGGGTGAGTAAAGTTGGTGTGCACAACTGCAGCATCCTGAATACGAAGTCTTCATCGTACTACGCCATGCCATGAAGCCTAGAGAAACTACGAGACCACCCTGCTAAGTGCTGAACAGAAGCATGAAAATGCTTGCTTGGAAATATAAATAAGCCGGTGCACTCCTCAGATTCTTCTCTCATTAATTACTCACTTGAATGGAAGATAGACGGTACGGTGAGGTGTGCTCGACCTAACCTGCCCCACTTCAACAAGTCTCCCCACTGGAATTCTGCTTCACCACCTCTGAACGCAGAATGGAAGGAATTACAGTGGGTCCGGCCTAGAAAAACCAGCGAATAAGAACGACGAATTCAAGTTTTCTGAAACTGAAAGTTGTATTCGGTGATTCGTGGGTGTCGTATAAATTGAACATCGATTGTTCTTGCGTTGATACGTTCAAGTGACAGCCTTCTCCATATTCCGGAGGTTGGCAAGACAGAACTGTACGTATGGTGAACGCCACACTGCTTAGCTCACTGACATCCAACCATCATTCCGCTTGAGTGGCCACTCCCGTAAAATAGAGAGTGGGGCTTGTATCATTGGTGCGGCTCGTTTTTGTACAGTGGTAGGTTCTCAAGTCTCAAAATTAAAGACAATAGTAAGGATAGGCAAGCGCCATCTCGATGCTTGTAACTTGCAAGTGCCACTTGCACCCTCACTTTCCCAACAGCTATACCGACACCCAAAGCCCCCTGGTGGAATGCAGACTGCGAAGCAGGCTACACCTTCATAACCGTTCCGCCTCTCTCCCCGGTGTTCCTGCATGTCGACCTCCACTCGTATAGACATACACCCACCGGATGCGTCTGGTATTCTACCAAGTCAATCGGATCCTCCGTACATCAGGCGTACGCATTATCTGAGAAGTGCAAACACTAATCCTGATTCCGTCATTCCACCTCAAGAGCGTGGCAAGCACATCTAGAAGTACTAAGTCATCCTGATTACTTTCGGAATTTACTCACTTTGAAGACCAGTTTATCTGACCAAGAGTCAACAATTGACGCCTCAAAGCGGCGGGACTGCCGAGGGCGCTGATCCTTTCTATGGAAACGGGTTTATTTCAAAGCAGCGTGCAATCTACCAGGAATTACTTTGCGTTTCCTATATCCTCTTTTCACGTGCTCCTCTGACTCTCTGACCACGAATTTCCGGGTGACCTAGCAAATGTAATAGGAGTGATAACTGCCCTTCCTTGGCTCTCTCCTCGTCCCGCTTCTTTGCGAATGTTAATCAGAAGTCGATTTGAAAGTATCGGCCGGAGCACTAGGATTGCGTTGTCGATCGCATCAAGAGCATGTCCATTTGCTGCGATGATAGGAGTCCTGAATATGGCATTTGAGAATCCGAGAGCTATATTGCATGGATATTTTTGGTAAGTCAAAGTGAGGAATACCTATGATAGAAGAACTGACCGCTGACAGTTAAATAATAGACCCCGCCATCGCGGTAAACTATTTTCGCAAATGACCCAGATCTTCCTCGAAGCTGCGTGTATATGGCATACGCCGCAAGAAGAGACATAGCTGGGATTCCAAGTTCAAGTTGTATCAGACACAGTCAGAGTAGAAGATAACTTGGAACTAGACAACCTGACTCTCTAACAAAGATTGTCCATCCAGCTATTTCCCTGAAGAATGGCTTGAGTGGTGTCATATCGCAAAGAAATCCGTAGGGGTTGCTTAATAGGGATTTGTGATCTGTATCAAAAGCAAGTTTGTTAATTATCTCTGAAAGTAAATGGAGGCTGGCCTTCAGCCTTCTTTGCACTGACAGACTGTCGAGCGGAGATAGTTGGCCATGAGAGCTACTGATGTTGTGAGGAAACCCTAATTGAAACAGAGCAATGTCAGTGTTTCACAACTCGACTTCGTCATCACCATCTTGCCACGTACAAGATACAGTATTCCAAAGAGGTAACGGTATGCCCGTTGAGTGCCCAAAATTGCATAGAGGCACAGAATCATGGTCCCTATGTTGGTTAAGTGAGTTGGGCAGAGCTGATTGCGACCTCCTGAGCAGCCCCATCTACGTTACCTGTGGCAGAATAGGTAACTATCACGCCTGACACTGGCAGAGGGAGTCACTAAGCCGTGCTGAACGTCCCATTTGCCTTGGCTCACCATTCCACGAGGTAGCAATGCCAGCACACACCTATACTGGGGGTATTAGTACGATGACCACTTGACCTGAATCGAACGTTGTAGCATCTTCCCACCTCTTCTAGAAACCCATTTTCAGTGGGAAATGAGAGCATAGAATCGAGGATTAGCAGTATCAGGAACGTGTATCTGCCGAGTAAGAACAGAATTTTCGACAATCGCCACTTCTCCGGCCATATCAAAGCCACCTGTATTTTTCATTCACCTCAGTAATTATGGAATAGGGCTTCGATGGACAAATACGTTCACCTCGTCCGGCGAAGTGTCGATATAGTCGCAAACCTGGGCAAATATTTAGCCCCCGGAGAAGGATGAACCCGCCCAAAGAAAGCGGACGCACGACGATCGTATACATCGATACTGTGGGGCGTTAACAAGACAGTCAAGCTGAACGCTTAGTAGCTACGTACCAGACATATACTGGGCTCATGGTACGTCACTGAATTGTCATACGCACGAGGAGAACGTGAAGGTACACACCCCCCAGACTCTGTGAGCAAAGATGTCCTCAGAGATATCACTTGCAGCGTCAGTCATGACCGTCAGTTGCAGAGGGCACCGAAATATGAATAGGGTGATCCTCTCTGAATCCCCGTTAAGTACGGGTCAAAATGCGTCCAACACTTGGTGTGTGTGTGTGTGTGTGTGTGTGTATGTGAGTTCAAAGGGCGAATCAGGAGAAGACTACGTGATCATATGTCAATCGCAGTATCCGAGTTCGGACACTTGTACGAGATTGCACTTCTGCCACAGGTCAAAACGTGTGAACTTGTACCATGGCGAATTGAATGCAGCTGATCCCATCGCCCAGCCCAGCTTGTGATCATTGAGAAGTTACAGTCGTTTGCATATCTTTTGTCAGTTGCGTTTCTTTCTCGAGCAGAATGATGCGACATATGTAATCGTTAGTAATGTCACGCTTGCCTGGATCCAGTGGGTGCAGCGACGTCAGACCTGCTTCCGAGCTTGATCATATCCAACATATTGAACCACAATCGACCAATTTGGTGGTGTGACCAGCTTTGACAGCTGTGACAACTCCTCTGGCAAAAAAAACGCAACTGACAAAAGATATGCAGACGACTGTAGTTCCAGGCTGTGCTTCAGTACGTCGTCCTCAAACGTGTCAATATAGTCGCAGATCTGAATCAAGATTGAGCGTCAATGAGGCCCGGCTAAAATTTTGTAAATCGGTACTATCCAGTGTTGGGTAAGAAAGGTGCGTCACATCCTTAGCAAGATAAGCCAGCACGACAGGCCATTCATGTACTAAGGACTCGAAATATGCGACTCAATGCTCGTCAACAAGAGAGTTTTTCATGATACAATATGTAGAAGCTCTGCGCTTGGTTCTGTCATGTGAGCATCATCCTTTTCTCTTGGTCAACCTCGCATGAGAGGGAGAAGATCGAGCAGCTTGTGCTCTTCGATCTCGAGTCACTGCTTGGCATGGCGTGCCATTCTTCAATCGAGTCAAACGTAGGACGGACCAGTTGCATCAAGTTTTTCACTTTTCTTTTCTATAATCCACATGGAGTTAACTCGATGGGGGTCACCTGCCGTGCTCGTGGCCTATCTAATGTCCCGGAATCTCATCCACTACTGTTCCCAGGCATATGCCGTCTCTTGGCTAATAATGCGAAACAGATTGAGAGTCGCTAACGTTTACTGGACTGTTCAGCGCGTTGGTTATCAGTGCTTCATAACACAGACCCTCCAGGTACCTCACACCGTCTCTGAGGGCTCATTCGTGACCGGTGCTACAAAAGTAATGGGAGAGATGACCGCCACACGTCGCCTGTTCCCATTGGTCGCTTCATTGTGTATCTTGATAAGAAGCCGGTTGGCCAACAGTGGACGGAGGATCGCGGATGCCGATACAATAACCCAGGTGACATATTGCTGCTCAGAAGTACCATGGCTCTTGGAGATTGTAGCCAATAAGCCTAGGACTACAATCAATCAATTTAAGAGCATCTCCGGTCAGTGAAGTCATTGAACTGTGTGAATTGATCACTAACTGCACGCGATTGAGTAATAGGCCCCTCCGTGACGGTACAAAATCCTCGCGAAATGTCCCGACCGTCCTCGAAGCTGCGTATACATGGCATATGCAACGAGTAGAGATGTGGCTGAATAATCGCGAAGTGAGAACGTCTCGCAGGGGACTATTATGCCATGTGACTCAAAAACTACCCACCTGCCTCCCTTAAAAATGTTATCCATACACCTACTCTTTTGAAGATGGGATGGTAAGGTTTCATCGCGCATACGTATCCGTGGCCACCCCAAACCGCCAGGTTACCATCTGGATAGAAACGATTGATTGGAATAGGCCATGTTGTGAAAGATAGAATTGCTGACTTACAGCTCGAGAAGTGGGCGTCGATGCCCATGAAAACGACTGAGGCGGTGAAGAAGACCTATCAAGGAGTTAGAGGTCATTCTACATCAGCATTTTATTGCGTGATACGCACGAAGTAGACAGTTCCAAGGAGGTAACGATGAGATTTTTGAGCTCCCAAAATAGCATAAAGACACATGATCATGATCCCTGGTATTGCTTTGTTAAAGCTAGTTCCGAGCGCTTAAGGATTGGTCACCTGTTGCAGCGTAGTTCACAAGTATGGCAGACACTAGCCAAGGATTTATCATTCAGTTAATTGCTCCAGCAAAGGTTATTACTGACCATACCCTGCAATCAGGATCCTGGTGCACGTCTTTTTACTTTATCAGTATTTGGAAGACAGTGGCTAGGTAGAAATTTTGGCTCACCCCATCCGAGATCCTATTTGCAGTAGGAAATATGGACAATGAGTTGAGGAGCATTCGCACTAGGAACCCGTATCTGCCCAATAAGAATAGAATTTTCGACAATCGCCACTTCTCTGGCCAGATGCACGCCACCTATACGTGAGAATTAGTTTTGCCATGCACGAAATTCGTGGATGCTGCATGATACCTCTTCCTCCAGCGTATCAAAGTAGTCGGAAGCCTCAGTTACCAAGTCAGGAAAGCCTAGGCTGATTGCACGAGCTGGAGGCGACGTACAAAAATGGTATACATTGACACTTTTGGGCGTTCGAATCAACCATGAACTAAAATTCTCGGGTAGCCAAAGGCACGAACCTGTTACGCACTTTGCAGGACGCATTACTGGTGAATAACCGGGAGTCAAACGAATCTCATAGATACACACCACGTAATTCCAGCTCATGGCGACGGTAGCTTGAAAGTTGACATTCGCGGTGTCCAACATTGATGAATCTTCAACGTGGACGGGGGAGGGAGCTCGACAGAAAGAGGAGATTGGGATCGTGACTCTATACCTAATCTCACAGAGCCTTATAGGCGCGAGACTTTCAAGGACCTAACGCATGCGTACACTCGGAGTAATGAAAGTATCAGACTTTGCTGATGGTTGTCGGGATTCTCAGTGGGAGTTGTTGTTGAACGAGATCATCACTAGCACACATTCTGACTTTCCTTACTTGCTTAGATTTGTGAAGGTAGCCGGGGGCTCGGAGGCAAAACCACCCAGAATCAGGAGCGGTGTGACTCGTGACGAATGTAAGAGTCCCGTCTAAGGGGTAAGAGAATGCAAGATCTCGGGCTTTCCCCATAGCCCCAGACGGAGGACGTGTCGCTTGGTTTTTACACGTTGAAAGCTGCGCCACGGAATCTGTGCGTAACATGGCTATGCGTCTCTAGCATGTGCAGAGCAAACATTGAAACATAATCTGATGTCGAACTTGGGCTGGAAGGGCACCAAGCTTGGACTATGAAAATTCTATTGGGGGTGTCAACGACTGACGTGATTACGGCACCTCACCGCGGAGGTGTAAGCAGAATATCTATTTCCTCGATAATGATCTCGGTGCTGGGTGAAATGGCTGAGGTAGAGATCTGCCGTAAAACGTCACTGGAAGCCACGCACACTTTCATTTCCGGGAATAGCATCGACGTATCTCCTTGTAGCTAGCCGGTGAATACAGAAAACGGTACCTCAAATGTGACTCGCTCATCGCGTCAAGAATGTTCATACTGAGCTTCTGGGGGCGAAGTCTCAAACTTAAGAGCCTACCACTGTACAAAAACGAGCTACACCAACGATACCAGTTCCCAGGCTCTAGTCGAGTGCGTTCGTTTTTACTTCTTGAACGGAAAGCATGAGGCCGGAGAGCTCGATGGGGTATAATACTCGAGTAGCTGTGTCTGTGCCTGAAATGCTAGACTCTCTTGCATGAGCAGCAATTGCCTGTTCCATTCCCTCCTGCAGAATTGTTTCCTCCATTCTCTATTTTACGGGAGTGGCCACTCAAGCGGAATGATGGTTGGATGTCAGTGAGCTAAGCAGTGTGGCGTTCACCGTACGTACAGTTCTGTCTTGCCAACCTCCGGAATATGGACAAGGCTGTCACTTGGACGTATCAACGCAAGAACAGTCGATGTTCAATTTATACGACACCCACGAATCACCAAACACAACTTTCAGTTTCAGAAAACTTGAATTCGTCATTCTTATTCGCTGGTTTTTCCAGCCCGGACCCACTGTAGTTCGTTCCCTTCTGCGTTCAGTGGTGAAGCAGAACTCAAGTGGGAGACTTGTCGAAGTGCGACAGGTTAGGTCGAGGACACCTCAGCGTATCGTCTATCTTCCATTCAAGTCAGCAATCAATAAGAGAAGAATCTGAGTGCACCGGCTTATTCATGCTTCTGTTCAGCACTTAGCAGGGTCTCCTAGTGTTTTCCAGGCTTCATGGCATCGCGTAGTACAACGAAGACATAGTATTCAAGCTGCTGCATTTGTGCACACCAACTTTACTTTACTCACCAAGAACGCAGATATCTACGTTTCCATCCCTAACACCGGATACTTGCGTTGAAACGAGGGTCCATGTCTTCCTTTTTGAAACGTATTCCACTAGCGCTTCTCCAGGCGCTACACGAGCCGGATAGGGACCTCGGGTGTCACGGTCATGAGTGGTAAAAAAAAAACCGCCCTTTTTCTTGTGAGCTTGGTAGTGCTGGTGGTAGTTTTTTTTTCGTGTGCCCTCCGTTGATGACAACTACGTATACCGGAAATACGAAGGACGATGGAGAAAGGCTGTACGAGTTCCCAGGTGTCCGAATAGGCCTAGGTAAGTCGGTTTATGTTGGAGGGATACGAGAGCTGATACAGGATTCAATGATTGTGAGACCCCATTGAAGATGAGGCTGGCGTTCTGCTCTGGAATCCGGGCCGTTTTGGGGAGGAACACGAGCTTGTGCTTACGGGATGCTGGGAGGGGTGATGTACAAACAAAGGGAGCTCAAGCAAAGAAGCAAGGAGCGTTCGGAGTTAGACCACCCGTTAGATATCAAAAGCATAGTAAGTATTCAAACAGAAGCGCCGACAACAGCACGATCCCTTGGGCCATCAGTCAAATGGTACAAAGTACGGAGATCACTCGAACGGGACTGGAGCAACTTGAATCCAAGTTGGGCCCGACAGCTATTTGGACAATAATGAAGGCTATAAAGTATAAGGCTCGCATAACTCGAAATTGCGACATTCCTACCCAAACCCGACACATCGGGAGTTGAAGGTGATGGCGGTGTTGGGACAGAGTACCGTTCTCGATTCCTCCGCTGTTCTCGACCTTCCGGGGGAGAAATCAGAACAGCATCCTGTAAATATCTAGCAGATTGACTGGCGTTTCCATCGGGCCTTCAGCAGAGACTCAGAGTCGTGCGACCGTGATGAGGTGGTAATCAATTTATGTCTAAGTAGTTTTGGATGATGCGATCAATCAATCAACGTATGACTGTTTGACCGCGCGCCATGGCACCGAATCTTGCGATCAATTCGCCTTCTACGGTCGTGTAGTTTCATGGTTCATCAAGAAGAGAATACGGAAATTGAGACTACCTCGTTGTGCTCACCCGGCAAAGTTTCATTAGTCAGTCACGGAATGTGACGTCCACCGAGCCTCCGGAAATGAAGACAGTTGTTACTCCAACATTTTAACCCCGGAAACGGTCGANTTTAGACGGACATTGCTCTTAAACGCCAGCTTTCAACGTCCAGGGCGTGTCATGGCTTTCTTTGTGTGCCTGCAGCTCGTGAAACAGCGGACGTATTCAGGTGCGAAGACTCGCTGAAGCACGACAGATCCTTTGGATATGTAGCAGCGGGCCTGCACACCAAGTATCGACTCACGTAGCGCGGTGGAGCTCGCCTGAAACGCTGAGTCGTGCGTCTCCATTGCACCTCCATACACTCCGTCTTCTCTACTTCTCCCCTTCATTTCCATTCTGTTCTCGCCTTTTGAGCAACACTTATACGTACGTCCGTGTAACTCCTCGGTCTAGGCTACCAATGAAGTCGGAATCCAGTTCTCCGATCTCTAATTGTACGAGAGTGCAAGTGTAGCCTACGTGTCATCTACAGACTTGCAGCTTTCTCCAAGGCGGTGAAAGTGGGGTCCTAGAGAGCTCAGCGATCAATGGGAGAAGAAGATAAGGAGTGATGCCGCAGTCGTGCACATCCGCTTTGCTCACTTGAATGCAAAAATCGCCTAGTTCGTACTATCGTCAGCGACGCCGGGTAGGCAGTAACGGCAGAAGACTTTAGTAGGGAATGGCCAATTTGGCCGAGTAGGGCGTTTCCGTCACATCCCCATACTTGCGTTGGGTGAGGAGCTCACATATCCAAAACCGGCTTCGTCCACCAGCGCTTCTTCGGGCGCTACACGAGCCGAATGGGGTCACGGCCAACGTTGGGTCATCATGCCTACGTGGTCATTGCTCTTGGTGAAAAGACCCTGTGACGAGCCTCTCCCCAGCTTTTCTGCCTTGATGCACATGGCTGTAGCCAAATGGCGTTGGCTGGAGCTCGCCTCATGCGTACCTACCTGCACAGAAAACAACATGGATGGAGAAAGATTACACGGACTACCATGTGCTAGCTCGTTCGCCAAGGAATCGACCCTACAGGGTATAAAAGCAGTATTAAAGCAGTGTGCCGGAAAACCATGATTTCTGCGGGTTGCTTCGCGCGTAGCGCGAGAGCCGAAGTAAGCAAGGGATGCGAGAGTCCACACAGCCTTTGTTAGACGAAGAGCTAGGTAGCGACCACTATTGCGACACGAGGCTAGTCCTTTCGTCATCGGCAAATGTATTCAATATTTCGGGGGTATTCAGGAACGAACGAAAGGATGATGAACAGACTTTGAGGGCCTTTGGGTTCATGACAGCAGCGTGGATCTCTGTGACGTATTGTACCAATTGAAAGAGACAGGGAGATATAGTGTATACGTACCTCCATAGCCACAATGGCCATGTGCTTTGACTTGATAGCTATCAAATGAATTGCGGACACGTTCATTTCAGTCGTGCAACTTATGTTTTGAGTGAAATCGTTCCTAACCTTGAGCTTCTCGGAACTTGGTTACTCGTAGTCGGCTAGTATCCCAAGAAAGGGAGGTCGAGTCTCCAAGCTACGTAGATATCACGATAAGAGCTTTAGATGACCTCAACTTTGTTTGACAGATCTGCCTCCGCTGATGAGTCTTAATGCGGACCGCGACGGTCTTGCGAGATCTAGGCATGTTGGCA
>JANBPK010001309.1:0-28938 GCA_027579435.1 Candolleomyces eurysporus | reverse complement strand
TACTATCGAACGACCGGTGTGAGGGTTGTGAAGGTAGCAAGCAGTCAGCCCAAGGACTTCATTTTGGGCAGGGTATCTTTTCATTTCACTCGAGATGCCTCCCTGTTTTGGGGCTCCAGCGTTTNAGGGCATTTTCTCTCGGGCCCCGCTGTCGAGTTCAAAGTNATTTGACCGGATCTTGAGAGAAAAGGTTAACTTGGTCACATCGGTGGTACTGGCTCCAATGGCCACGACGAGTGCCGAGAAATTCTCAGCGGGTGCGTAATGTCCAAACTGATAAAGCTGTGTGGACGATTGACGGCTTCTTCTTCTCAGAATAATGACGTTGCTTGTCGATTTCTCCCTCCATCCGGTCGGCAAAAATATACGGGCATTGGGCCGCTGGCCACCCACAAGTCGGCGGATGCTGTAAGATTTTCCCYTTTTTNCGACGCCCAGCATTCGGGGATTGTGCTTTCGGTTCAGCATCCGTCGACTTCGGGGCGAGCGTGCCTGTCGGCTCACTGGGTTTCAATTCAAACTTTTTAATAGTTCACCCTCGTGGTGGCGATATCACCCCGTCCACTAAATAACAGTGCGTGTTCTCTCCTTCTGTCACGCCCTTGTTTTGCTTATCCATCAGAATGCCCATAGTTACCCTGGGTTTTCGTTGAATTACCACTGTAACATAACCTGTGCTCATGATCATCTAGCTCGTGGTTACTCTCAGGATCATTGAGCCAGTCACTAAGGAAGGCGATTATCAGCCGAATGGCGGTGGCTTTTGATTGACCCGGTCAAAGATGCTCCAGGATGATCATGTCCATCGCACTGACAATTCTATTGAATAGAAAGCGGACGTGCCATGCAATCACAATGACCACTGCATAGTGATCATGAATTTTGCCAAATTAGACAGAAAATGTGTTCTTTAGATACCACTCTTTCACGTCCAGCGAACTCCCGAATCGGCGTTATTGATTCTTGAAGAGTTGTATCAATTTAAATATATCGTTCTGGTGGATATCACGGAGGTGATAATGGATCCTTTTCGATTCGTGAATTCCCACCCAGACTTAAGCTCCCTCACCTGGGAGACTCGTGCCGCCAGTGGCTCTTTCGCCTCATGATCATGATCATGCCGTTAATTAATTCCTGTCTACTTCCAAACTTCCACGACACGGCGTCCACGTAGTTCTCCAGGGTGTATTTTAGCGTCACTCCGCTGGGAATTGCTTCAATGTCAAGTTCATACTACCGCTCAAACACCTTCCTTCTAGGGCATCAGAAAATTCTCTTGACTTTAGGTGAATGGCGCATGGTCGGCGCAAGACGATTGTCATTCTCCGTCCGGGCTTCGTTATTCTTTAATGAAACCTGAAGGCGCTTTCGGAGAACGATAGAATGCCGCACTTTAATCTATCAAAAGTTGTCCGCTCAGGGCTCCCACTGTACCCGTTTTTATGGTCAATTTGTGGCTGACACGTTTGGATGTGGCTGTCAATGTCAGTGTCAGCGGTACCTCTGCACCGTCAGGGTCCACGGTCTACGTCTACTGTCAGCACAGACAGCCACGTTAGCGTGATGGATTCAGAGCTTGCAACAAGCTGATGGTGATCAAGTTTTTTGGCACATGCCTCGTGGAGTCTGAGAGACGATTCGGGTATTAAGCGCCCGGAGTTTGGGCCCCTCAAGTGACAGGAAAGGTGGAGGGCCGGAAGAGTATTGCGGCTCGATGATGGTAATCACAAGAGAGCCTTTTTTCTATGTTCAAAGTTTGGAGGTGAGGTTGCCCGTGCGTCTTGAACTCATGTGTTTGCTGATGATTTGATTTCATTATTAGCCACCCGCCAGGCGCTAGCGCTGTAGCCGGCGCCGAGTCTCGGTGCGCCTTGACCAAATCTGTCAAACCTGCTCTCGGCTGCCGCTCATGACACCACGAGGCAAGTTCAAAGTACGGATGAGTGTAATGCTTCAAAACCTCTTTTGAGAGTGTTAGCTTGAGTTGAAACTAGTGACTCGTCCACGCTCTGGTAAGCTTCTAGCACCCGAGACTGATTGGTTTTGGTAGCAAACCGGATCCAGGAGAGATATGTATGTCGCGACTCACATGCTCTAATTGGTACGTATAGTCGTAGTTCCAAGTGGGACCTAAAGAAATGTACATAGAGCACTAGACATGGGGTGAATTTCGAGCAATTCGTTGTCGTTCTCGCCTGTGGCTTCATCTTCGTCCGTCAGAATGATGAATTTGGCATTAACACATTCTTTCATCTGGAGGCCAGAGAAAATCATCGACACGGAACTCCAAGTGAGGCCCATAGAGGTGCACAAGGCGGCCTGACATGGGGCGAAATCCGAACGAACCGTCGGGAGTCAGATCCCCTGCGGCTTCATCTTCGTCTGTAAGAATGATGGATTTGGGGTGAAGTTGGGTCGGCTGTTGCCAAGGTGTAATAGTATTACTCGTTGGCAGAGGTATAGATGTCACAGTAAATTTCTTGCCATTGGCAGCTGAGCAAAATAAAAGATAGTTGTCGCAGTCGAACAGTGGTGAGACCCCATCGCCATGTCGCAGTTCGACACTATGAACTCCATAGTGCGAGCTGGAGACGCCTGGAGGCAGTGGCAAGGGACAGCTTGCGCCGCGCTGAACTGTAAAGAGATAGAGGGATGGGGTATCCAGTAGTACGCAGAGGTGTTCATTGCGAGCAACCCCTTGCTGCCAAGTCGATGTAGCGCAAACTGACTTTCGGAGTATGGGGAGGGGAAAGGAATTTGGCAAATTTATGACAAGAGGCATGTTGCCCGTCTCCTGGACCTGGGCCATCATTTTCCGTCACGATGGGCTGCAATACGGGAACGTCCCAAATCAAAAATCTCCCCTCTTCGCATAGGATGATTGATCGGTCGAAAACATGTATCTATTCAGCGGTTGTCTCGCCATTAGTAACTTCGTAGTAAACATAGGATTAATGTCTTACCTCGGAATATCTTATAGGACGCGAGATGGTTACCGACCACTTGCAACCAGCCCCGTTTGCCCAATTCCACAGGATGAAAATGCCTCATCACCGTCACTCGTGTCAGTAACGAAAAGATGGTCCTGAGTTAGACGAACATAAGGCACCGATTCTCCAATCTTGAATTTGAGGTGACCTTCGAGACAAAACGTAGGTTTGGGAGAGCAAGGGTCTATCCGATATTCTCCAACATGACTGCGAATGAATTGTTAAGCTTATTCGCTGGGTGGAGAAGAAGGCAGCCATCTTACCCGACAATATGTATTGCAACCACCAAATTCTTACCGTCGGAGCTTGGGGCGACGTCGTTGATAGTCGCAAGTTCAAAATCGGCTTCGCCTAGCGAGTCTTGCTGTCGTAGTCCTGCGATGGGACTGGGCTTCACAACCACGTTCGGGATATCCCAAAGAGAGAGTTTATATAAGGAGGCTTCCGCGGTCAGGAAAAAACGGCCACCTGGGACGAGGTAAATCGACCACACATGGAGACTATACGCCCAATCCTGCTTCGAAAGGTCTTTTCTTCGCTTTCGAGGGACCGCGCCACGGAGTATACGAGTTTGATTGGCCAAACTGTCCAAGTTTGCACCATCATACTCTTTGATTAAATTTGCAAAAAGATGAGGTGAAAGTGAAGCAAATTCTAGCTCCAATAATGACATTGTTTCCTTTGGGTGCGTTGGTTTGAAGATCCCGTAGCGATCGCAAGTCTGGTCGAGCGCCGTTGTCCAAACGGCCCTAGCTTTGCTAGCGGCTTTCTTGAGTTGAAGGTTGGATTGAAGTCAGACTACTTTGAAGTTGAATTGAAGTCGGTGCCTTGTTTGTGCAGATATTAATGATTTACACTGTTATCCTGTCATCCTGTCATCCCAGTATTCGAGTCTGTCCGGCGTCTTCGCTGATTTTTGGCGACTTGAAGTACGAGAAAACCCGAAGCGTAAATTTGGCAGATACAGTGAAACAGCCGACTCCACTATGTACATGTATTTGTACACTGGTACACACTGGCAAGTCGGGCTCACACGAAACCTTGTTTCCAACTCACTTGGACAGCAACGTCTTTTTGCTAATTCCAATGCCACAACACTCCTCCGAATCCCCGGGCTCCGCTACAACGGCGGCGGAAAGATCTCATTTTCCATTCGAGTTGCCGCCGGATGTCGTCATACATATCCTCACTTTCCTGGCTCCAGTCGACATTCTTTCAATGCGGAAGGTACTGGACGAAGATTGACTATCGAATTGCGGATATTCGCTGACTGGTATTGATGACAACTAGACGTGCCGTAGCATTTACAGCACTAGCAAGGCCAGAGCCGTTTGGTTGACGGCCCTAGACCAAACTTGTGACCGCTACGGAATCTTCAAGCCAACCTACCCAAAAGACATAATGACCGTATCAGAACTAGAATACGCGTCGTTGTCGCCTCATCTTTTTGTCAATCTCGTGAAAAAGTATGATGGTTTAAGGGATCCTGTGGCCTATCAAACTCGCATACTTCATGGCCGGATTCGATGGATACCACCCTCGAGGACTGCGCGAGCTCGAGCGGTGACAATGGATGTGTATTCGGTGTATCTTGTTCCTGGTGGTCGCTACCTCCTCACATCCGGGAGTGACGAAGACGAGGACAGACTCTGTCTCTGGGATATTGGGTATAGCGCCCATTCTTCTATGAAGCTTATCCCAATTGCAAGGTTGGAAGAGGGGCAGCAGCCGATTGCGGGGGAAGACTTTGCGGCGATATTTATCAAAACCGTTGCTCCAAGTTCGGATGGCAAGGATTTGGTGGTGGTTGTAGCGAAAGCCAGCGGCACGCGGTAAGATGGTTGTTTCCACCGCACCATACTCATATTAACAGACACCCCACAATCTACAGTTTTGGAGAAGTCAGAGTGGTCATCAGGGTGTATCGTATAGACCCTTGTTCCTCAAACCCCAGATTTGATCTGGAAGGCCAGCTCAAGATTAATGGATCGGATCCTACTGTTTGCCTAACTCAGGACCATCTTTTCTTTTGTGATGTGGACGCCGGCCAGAAATTTTTCTCCGTATGGAATTGGGTTCAAGGAACTGGGTGCAAGTGGCCCGTGAATGTCCCGTATCTCAGACGTGAATCGGTAAGATACTGTGCACATTGCGAATTTACAATTCATGGTGACCCAACGGTTGAACAGACCCACGCTTTCGAACGATCAATCGTTGTATGGAATGAGGGGCGACTCTTGATTTGGGACATTCCGGTCTTAGAGCCCATTGCCAAGCTCCCAGTTTACGGCTTGAGCCAAATGCCGCTCATAGTGAACGCGCCGAAATCCTTCCCACCTGAGCCCACCCTCCGAAAATACTCAGCTATCACAACGTGCGCTACCTCGATTTGGCAACGACGCACCGGGGTCTCTTCCGATGATCATCTCTGCGTCATACTTGGCGCCCCGGGCATCTGTACGTATGCTATCGAGCGCACTGCAGAGCCCAACGGATGCTTTCAACTGCGTTCTGGCATCACCAACTCGCACTATCGTAATCGATTTTGTGCCCAAGAAGAGACTGGGGTCTCGCCACTGTTCAACTGCGACAATCATCTTGTGTTCTGTTCGGCTTCCATTGAAAAACAACTCATTGCAGTTGTTATCCCCCTCCCGACTCTGGTCAATACCAATCCAGAGCACCAGACAGAACTTCATGCTATGTCGATCAGTCTTACAGCCGAGAATGAAGACAGGGAAGAGGTGGAAGACGAACAGATAGGGTTTTGTCCCATGTCAGGCCGTTTGGTCCACGTCCTTGGGCCACCCAGCTTTGAGCTCCGTGTTGAGGATTTTCTCTTGCCTCCGGACCCACAATCATCATCTCATAATGTACCAACACCAAGTGCCTGTTCAACCGTTGACTTGGACTGATTTGGCGTTGCCCGAAGATTCAGAGAGAGAAATGGTCATATCCGATGCAGCAAATCTGGCTGTATAAATTAGCTTAAGATGGCATACGCAATTATCTCTCCGTGACAGACTTGTGGTTCTCACCCATCTCATTCGATATGCCAACCTTCGGATTGGCAAAGCTCAAAAACGTTAATTCGAGAAGCAGGCTACGATGGACAACTTTTCTCATCTCTCTCCCGAGGTTGTCAGGGATTTCTCTGTTTTGTTTCTTGTTGTGCCGCGATCGGTTTGGTCTGTTTTACAGGGATTTAATGTTGGCGTCGTCAATTCGTTCAACCGCCGTCAACGCGTGCAGGTTCAGGCATGTTTCTGTCAGCCGTCCGAGTTTCGTGGGCTGAAGTAGATCTTGATACACACGCCTGTTCTTTCATCCTGACGTCCGACTGGTATGAGTCCGTCTCGCGCGTCTTCGTCTATTTTTGCGTCTTTGAGTACAAGAAAACCTGAAGCGTAAATTTGGCGGACAAGGTAAGCAAGTGGATGAGTGCCAAGTGAGGGAGATTTGAACTAAATAACATCGGCTGGCTACACATTGACAAGGTGCATGAAGTTTGGACTAAGCTATGTACATGTATTTGTACAACAAGTGCTAAATGTGATTCTGTGACGTCGAAAATTGAAGCTTTCACTACGACAACCACCACTAGCTGCCGTACTGTGGATTCGCGACCTCTTTTCGCTGAATCTAATGCAACACTCCTCCAGATCTCCAGCTTCGATTGCATCAGCATGCACTGATCTACGATATCGATTTGCTGAGTTACCGCCGGAGGTCGTCATGCACATCCTCTCTTCCATGGACCCAGTCGACATTCTTTCAATGCGCAAGGTACCGGACGAAGATTGACCACAGGATTATCGATATTAGCTAACTGAGGCTCATACAACTAGACGTGCCGTAGCACTTACAGGGCTAGCAAAGTTAGGGCCGTTTGGTTGACGGTCCTAGATCAAACTTGTGACCGCTACGGAATCTTCAAGCCAACGTACCCCAAAGACACCATGACCGTATCGGAACTAGAATACGCGTCGTTGTCGCCTCATCTTTTTGTCAATCTCGTCAAAAAGTATGATGGTACAAGGGATCCTGTGGCCTATCAAACTCGTATACTTCATGGCCGGATCCAACACTTCCAGATCCCAGCCTGGATTGCACCCGGGCCGGGTCCAAGTCGACGGCAACGGCGACCAATCGACGTGGCTTCGGTGCATCTCGTCCCTGGTGGTCGATACCTCCTCACATCCGGGTTCGACAAGGGCGATGATAGACTCTGTCTCTGGGATATTGGATATAGTGCGCACGCTCCTATGAAGCTTCTCCCCATCGCAAGTTTGGAGCAGCGAATTACAGGGGAAGCTCCAGGTCTTGAGGAGATTTTAATAAAGGCCGTTGCTCCGAGTTCAGATGACAAGAATTTGGTAGTGGTGGTTGTAGTACAATACTGCGTGGGGTAAGATGGTTGTCTCCACCGCACCGTACTCATATTAACAGACACCCCATAATTTACAGTTTTGATGATTCTAGAGCAGTCATCAGGGTGTATCGTATAGACCCTTGTGCCTCAAACCCCCGATTTGATCTAGAAGGCCAGCTCGAGATTGACGGACAGGACCATACTGTCCGCCTAACTCAGGACCGTCTTTTCTTTTGTGCTGTGGACGGCGGCCAGAAATTTTTTGCCGTGTGGAATTGGGCTCAAGGGACTGGGTGCAAGTGGCCCGTGGATGTCCCATATCTCAGACGTGAATCGGTAAGATACTGTGCACATTGCAAAGTTACAATTCATAGAGACCCACTTAACGGTTGGATAGACACATGCTTCCGAACGATCAATCATCGTATGCGACTCGGACGAGGGACGACTCTTGATTTGGGACATTCCGTTCTTGGAGCCCATTGTCAAGCTCCGATTTTACGACTTACGCCAGATGCCGCTCGTCGTGAATCCGCCAAAATCCTTCACACAGCCCCTCCTCCAAAAACACTGGGCGATCGCGACATGCGCTACCTCGATTTGGCAACGACGAACCGGGGTCCATTCCGATGAGTATCTCTGTACCATACTTGACCCCCCGGCAATTTGTCTGTATGCTATCCAGCGCACCGCAGAGCCCAACGGACGCTTGGAACTGCGTTCCGGCATCACCAACTCCTACTATGATGATCGATTTGGTGTTCAAGAAAGAATTGCGGTCTCGCCACTGTTCAACTATGGCAATCATCTTTTGTTCTGTTCGGTTTCCATTGAAAAACGACTCATTGCCGTTGCTATCACTCTTCCAACTGTCACTACCGATCCGGAACACCATACAGAACTCCGTGCTATGTCGATGAGTCTTACAGATGAGAATGAAGACAGGACAGCGGTGAAAGATTATCAGATGGGTTTTTGTCCCATGTCAGGCCGTCTAGTTCATATTATTGGACCCAACTCCGAGCTCCGTGTTGAGGATTTTCTCTTGCCTCCGAACCCATGATCATCATCTATAGTAGTATACCAATACCAAATGCCTGTTCAACAGATGGCTCGGACTGATTGGTGTTTAAATGTTTACCGAAGACCTATATAGAATAACGGCTATGGTCTATGTAGCAAACTAAATTAGTTTCAGATAGTGTATGTATATACACCTGTCTGCGTGACAGGCTTGTGGTATCTATGTCACGCGTCCGTGACAGGTCGCATTGCTCTCCACCATTTCATTTGGCAATCTCCAACTTTCGTATTGGCAAAGCTCGGATATCAGAGAAAGCACTCTGCGATGGCCAGCCTTTCTCATCTATCTCCTGAGGTTGTGGCCCAGATCCTTCGATTCCTGGCGCCAATCGACATCCTTTCAATGCGCAAGGTGGGATGATGGGATGCCTCTATCTTGTGATGGACTGACCAAAGCACGTAGACATGTCGCCAATGCTACACGGTGACCAAATTCAAGACTGTTTGGGTGACAGCCTTGAATGAGGTTTGCGAGCGCCACGGCATTTTCAAGGGGACGTACCCGATCGACGAAATATCCCTCCAAGAGTTGGAGCGTGCTGCAATGTCTCCACGTATGTTTGTAGAATCTATCAAGGAGAATAGCGCTAGAGGCACTGTTCCATCGTATCAAAGTCGTTCCCTGCAAGATCCAAGTTCAGATCAGAGAATCGACGTCAGGTCTCTGATCCTTGTTCCTGGTGGTCGATTTCTCGTTACTGCCGGGAGGGACAGTGTTTGCCTATGGGATCTAGGGTGCAATACTCTTGCTCCTATGAACCGACATCCCCTGACTACTCTGGAACGGGAGAGTTTCTATCTTCACGCTGTTGTACCAAGTCTAGACAAGAAGGAGCTCATAGTCGCGGTACAAAGGTCAGCAAACACACTTTCTGTCATTGGAATTGATCTCAAGAGTCATGCGAAGCCCGCTTGAAGATATTGTCGAAATACTTCGCATTCATCCTCAATCCGTCAGTCCCGTCTTTCGTGTAGAAGGTCGACTCGACCTCGGAAGTCTCAGGAATCGGAGTGGGATTATCCACCTCACCCATAGTCTCGCCTTCATTCAACACTCTCGGTGTTTATGGGTATGGAAATGGACGGAAAACACTGGCTTGAGGTGGGGGCTACCTTTAAAAAACCGTAGTGAAATCGTACGTTTTTGATTTGATCAACTACCGCCAGATTCTAATTCTGATATTGAACAGCTCTTTGTCTCCGATACATTGATCATTGGGTCTTATGAGGGACGCTTGCATACGTGGAAAAGCCCTAGCCCGTCAGCTTTCAAGCCCTTGCCAGAAAATCTGGAAGAAATGGATATGGCTCGTTTCGAGCCAAGTTACGTTCAACAAGTAGCCGAAGATGAGCTCTGTCTGTGTGCCACATCCATATGGCAACGAGATCCATCGCTATCGCAGGAGTATCTCTGCCTGCTTTTGGATGGTTGCGATAATATCGATGAGCAAAACCCNGGGAATTTCTCTGTTTTNCTTTNGGGACAACCCCCAGCGCAGAACGAACCCTTGCTGCCTATCGAACGTGGCCACAACATGCAGTACTACGGGGATAGTCTCAATCTCGGCGTATACCATCTTGGATTATCGCCGCTATTCAAGTGCGAGGATCATCTGGTATTCTGCTCCGGGTCCAACCGTTATAAGATGGTTGTAACCATCATGCCTACACCTAAGGATGCAGATTCCTGGCACCCTAATCTTGAGCTTCAATCGGTAAATCTGACTGTTGGTCAAGTAGATGGGTGGGCATACAACAACTTTGGTTTCTGCCCTATGTCCGGTCGTCTGGTTCACTTCGAACGTGATATGGAAGTCTGGATCAATGATTATCTTGTAGCCCCAGAAAAATCGCTGTAATTATGCATAGGGAAGGTCTTGTCAGGCATTTCTTCGTATTGTTTTATCCCAGTGAATAATACCTGCACTCCAGAAGCACAAACTTTCAATCTCAATTTCTACGTTTTTTAACTCTCACCTACACTTTCTTACTCAAAATTCTTCTTCACTGTATTTCATAGAGAGATCAGGTATCCACTCCGGTAAGGCGACAACGGTATGTGCAAGCCTTTCCTCCCGTTTCGCTGGAGAGGCGAATAGGAAGTCCGTGCCGATGGATGTGTGGGACCTGGCAGGAGATCATTCTCACGCCCATTTGGTCCATCATTCCACCCCGAATCCCACTCTTTGGAGAACGTTGTTTGCTTTTTCCACCGTTCTCCGCGCAATCTATATCTTTTGTTGAAAGGAACTTGCTCAATGACCAGAAAACCCCTAGCCCTGGAGCGGGCGCACCCATTGAACCTCCATGATAACTCGAAGTGACTGTCGCCACGTTAATTCTGTTTTGAGGTCTGCCCAACGTGGTGATTCACTGGGGAGGTGTGGGTTCCTTAGTGGAACCCTGTGCCATTACTAAAACATGATAATCAAGGGGCCCTTTATATATAGGGCGCTGCGGACCCAGGCGTCGAGCTTTCAAGAAGAGACTGTCGCCTTGTCGAAGGACTGTTAAAGGTGAGTTGCATTGGAATCCATGGGGAAGCTAGAGACTCGCAGAATAGGTGCTAGCAGTGACATCATGGCGGAAGCCGTCGGTATCGCCTCTGCCATCTCTGGGCTGATGACTCTCGCCGGCACGATCGCAAAAGTCAGTTACAGATATTTCAGACTTTCAGAATACATCGAAATCCCAACGATCACATCTTCTGGAAGCATCAGCCTGAACAATGTCTTTCTGCAAGTGGAATCCGTTTTGGAAAACGAAAATGGCACATTCCTGTCATCTGTGGCGACCTAGCTATCGGCCATCGTCGAGAAGTGCGGCAACGAGTTTAAGGATCTCAAGAATGAACTAGAAACATGAGTGGTGAAGGAGTATGGGAAGTTCAGAAAGTTTTAATCCGATTTCATTTGGCCGTTCAAGGAAAAGGAGATCAAGAGTCGCATTGACTCTATATTACACACCGGTTTCGAAACTTGATTGCAAATTCAGTACTGTACTCACTCAATCTCTGTTGAAACCCGCCAGAAGATTGACGGTTTGTGAAATGGTGGGAACCTTTGAACATACCTTTCACTCAGCCCTAACTAATCACTTTGGGTTTCCAGGCGCCAGATCATTGAATGGTTGGGATTATCTGACTCACGTTATTCTGCCATTGCCTTGGAAGATAAGGCTTCCCCCGAAACGTTGGAATGGTTCCTCACCTCACCGGAATATCTCTCGTGGAAAGACGACAAGCCTTCGCTTTTGTGGTGTCAGGGTGGACGTGAGCATATCATCTCTTTGCTCCAAGCTCTGGGTCGTGCTGGCGTTGGCAAGACCACTCTCTCGTGAGTTTCTATTAAATCGTTTCTGGCTATTGGGCTTGAAGTCGTTCCCAGTGTCGTCACGTTCGACACCGTCCAAAAAGAATTCGGCGACGGTCTGGTTCTACCCCATTTTTATGATTTTTCCGAACGCAGTCAGCCGACATCAACGCTGTACTTGAGAAGTAGTTAAACCTTCTTCATCAGCTTCTAAACCGGGCGAATGATGACCAGATCGTGAAGCTACGAAAGCGTCGAGAAAAACCGAAGCCATCCTGAAATTAGCAACGCTTTCCTCCATTCTCATCGACGTCTGTTCCTCCCATTCAACTTTCCTCGTCGTCGATGCCTTGGATGATGCGGCGCTTCTTAATACATGTGCCTCCACTGTCCACGACGGTTATCTGCCCTGTCTTGATCGAATATTGGCCTTGCTTCCGAGGCGATAATCGGATGAATAACCAATGCCGAAGGACGTCTGCAAGTCAACGAACTCATCCATTCCACAGCCCACGAGTTCTTCAGCCAGCTCCCCCAGCTCCACGGCACGCAGCTCGACATTGCATCGATATCCATTGGGTAACTTTCCCTCCCCCCTGTTAGCTCTACGCTACGGGAGATGTCTTGGAGATCGAGACATCTACCCTCAGAAGAGCGACCTAGTCGGAAACACAGGGCATCGCGTTTCAAGCCTTTTACAACGGCGAGAGACTCTGCAGTAGGTCTTGAAGGAGGACGCTGTCCTCTAATTTGAAGATCATTATCGGTCATATGGCGTTTCCAGCGTGGTATTCTAGTGCCAGTGCGACGGCAACGTTGATACTGTAGCTACCTCACTCGCAATCCTCCAGGACACCAATCCTTAATGCTAAACCCAGAAAGCACGACCAGAGCACTTCACTCAGCTCTCGACACTGGGCTCGACCAGTTCCTCCAACTACTAGCTAACTATGGGGCAGACGTGTATCTGGCGGGGACCAGGAGTTGGATGCATTTTTGCTTTGCGCGAGACATGGCGATTTGGAATCTCCCCCCATTCTTTTCCGGATCCATTCCTCTCGGCCTCCTCCGAACCGTTGGCTTGCGTCACTCCTAGAGCCCTTACATGCATTGGATTCGGACCGGCCTACTGCCCTCATACGCGCGGTGAAGCTAGCAAACAAGCTCGATCGCCAGACATGGGAGAATGAATGCCGCTACGCCCTTACACCAGGGGATACGGAATGGTGATAAGAAGACAACCGAACTTATTTTCGCAGTGGATTCCGATAACGATATCAATGCTGGAGACGAGTATGGATGGACGTTGTTGCACCATGCTGTTTTCCATGGACACGAACACGTCGTTGACCTTCTGCTCGACCGTGGGGCAAATGTACTCGCTGGGCAAGCAATTGGGCAAATCATCGGAAACGAGGAGATCTTTCGAGATTGTCTCAAGGTGAAGATTGGGCCGGTCAGCCCCTCCATCTTGCAGCAATGTTATCCAGCAGGAAATAGTAGAGAAAATGTTGAGGGCAGGAGCGGATGTGAATGTGAAGTTGGTTGAGATCGGGGATTCGGATTTTCGGGTTCATAGCTAGGGATCGACGGCCTTGCATCTGGTTCTGTCGACTGGAACGTTCAAAGCTGGTGCGGTGCCAA
The DNA here is from genome assembly GCA_027579435.1 of Candolleomyces eurysporus. Lineage (NCBI taxonomy): Eukaryota > Fungi > Basidiomycota > Agaricomycetes > Agaricales > Psathyrellaceae > Candolleomyces > Candolleomyces eurysporus. The sequence goes on along the minus strand of JANBPK010001309.1, from coordinate 15,538 downwards.
AGTTAGATGACACTGGCACTCGGATGTGTATCGCCCAGATTTTAGTCGACAGTGGCGCTGCGATCGAGAGAGTCGTTGATCATTCGGACCTTGCCAATCTCCTGCGGTTTGAAGCCTGGGAAGAGCTATGGCACAAGTTGCGTGTTGGTATCACAGAGAGAGTTACCACAACCACCATCGTGATGGACAATAATTCGCAGATGAAATGTATTTTCTCGAAGGTTATGGTTATGCAGGAGAGCAGAGTCCGTGGGATATCGTTGTGAGCTCGAGCATCGGGTCCATTGTTCCATTTTCTGTGGAATGCCATAAACAGAGTCGTCACTAGTTCACCTGGAAGACCTCGCGAGAGGAGAGCCATGGCCATAAATGCAGCTAAAGGTACGGCCCGCGCTTTAGAGCTGAAAGTCTTTTCATTTTTCATAACCACCGTTGATCGTCACATGCCCGGCCGCGTTTCCTGTTAACCTTGAACCATCACGCTGAATCCATCTGCTGTAGTCAAGCTGCCCATTCACAAGGCTCAAAATCGGCGTAAACTGTGGACAGAAAAGGCTACGATGGTCACCTTTTCCCATCTGTCCCCCGAGGTTGTGGTCCAAATCCTTCGATTTCTGGCACCGATCGACATCCTTTCAACGCGGAAGGTGGTGTGATGGACAATTTCTGTCTGCGGTGGACTGACTATATCATACAGACATGTCGCCAATGCTACTCGGTGACCAAGTTCAAGACCGTCTGGGTGACGGCCTTGAATAAGGTCTGCGAGCGTTACGGAATTTTCAAGGCGACGTATCCGATGGACAAGATGTCTCTCCAGGAGTTGGAGCATGCTGCAATGTCCCCACGTCTTTTTGTGAAGTCTATCAAGGAGAATAGTGCTAGAAGTACTGTTCCACCGCATCGAAGTCGTTCTTTGCAAGATCCAAACTCAGATCAGAGAATCGATATCGGATCTCTGTTCCTTGTTCCCGGTGGTCGATTTCTCGTCACTGCTGGGAGGGACAGAATTTGCCTATGGGACCTGGGGTACAGTACGCTTACTCCTATGAAGCCATATCCCCTGGCTACTCTGAAACAAGATCATGTCTACCTTCACGCTGTTTCTCCAAGTTTAGATCAGAAGGAGCTTATAGTCGCAGTACATCTTGAAAGGTCAGAATACGCATAGTCTTTGTTGATTGAAATGATCTCATACCTTCTACAAAGGTTTGGTGAAGACGTCGTCGAAATACTTCGCGTTAACCCTCAATCCCTGAATCCCGTCTTTCGTGTCGAAGGCCGACTCAACGTTGGAAGGTATATGGGAGGGATTATTTATCTCACTCATAGTACTGCCTTCATTCATCACTTTCAATGTCTATTGGTGTGGAACTGGACTGAAAACACTGGCTTGAAGTGGAGTCTACCTTTGAGAAACCGCTGTGGCACCGTAAGTTTCATTATCTACCGCTAGACTCAATTCTGATCTTGAGCAGCTCTATGTCTCCGATACATCAATTGTCGGGATCGACATGGACAAGGGGCGTTTGCTCATGTGGCAAAGCCCGAGCCCATCAGCTTTCAGGCCTTTGCCAGAGAGTCTGCAGAAGATGGATGCGGCTCATTTTGGGCCAAATTATGTCCGACAAGTGTCGAAAGGTTTTGGGAATTCTCTTTGTGCTACGTCCATCTGGCAACGAGAACCATCTTTATCGCAGGAATATCTCTGCTTGGTGTCAAATGACCGTGATATCGACGAGAACAACCCCTTCATTTCTCTGCTCTCGTTGCCGAGTCAAACCCCAGCACGGAACGAGCCCCTACTTCCCATCGGACGTGGCCGCAGTAGACTGTACTACGGGGATAACCACGACCTTGGCTCACGATTATCGATGTTATTCAAATGTGAGGATCACCTGGTTTTCTGCTCCGGGGTCAACTATGAAATGTTTGCGACCGTCATGCCTACACCGAGAGATGGAGCTACGTCCAACCCCTATTTCGAGCCTCAATTAGCAAATTTAACTAGTAGTAAAGTAGATGGGCCGGGATACAACAACTTTGGTTTCTGCCCTATGTCCGGTCGTCTGGTTTATTTCCGATTTGAAATGGGACTTTGGGTCAACGATTATCTTGTAGATCCAGACGAGTCGCTGTAGTTATGCAATATTCCTTCCCGTGGTTCTTTATGTTCTCTTATTACAGTAGAAAACTGATTGCACTTCCAGCAGTGCTGTGCAATTCGCCCAGTGTAACTCGCTTTNCGATGTTTTTGATTTCAACTTCTCACCTACACTTTCTTCCTGATCAATCTTCTAGTTTATGCGATATCAATAAAGGCCCTCACAGCTTTCCGAGTACTGTTCCCGGTGCTCTCGTAGCCCTTCTTTTCTCGTAGCCCTTCTCAGCTCTTCTTTTCCCAAAATCTCGTTAGGAGGATCAACATGGACCTCTATTTGCCTCTATTTATCGCTGCCGTTGAGGCCGAGATCTGCTTCCGGCGAAACGCATGGCTGAGTGACCCCTTTGACATTTGCATGGCCTTGCCTTTCCATCCTCTATCTGTACCTCAAACGTCATAGATTTCATACCAGACACACCCATACATACAGGAGGATCTCAGGATGGCCACCATCTCGACGGCCCTTCGCCACTTCAAGGAGCCCACCAAGGAGCAATTGACGCACATCTTCTTCTCGATACCTCCTGCTGTCACTGGATCTGGCAATGGAACCGATTCTGAGTCCCAGGAGGCGCTGGAGGCCATGGAGATAAACGCAGTGCTTAGTCTGGGAGAGGCTGTTGAAGACTCCTATGTGAGTTTGGATGTGGACGTAGATCAGGGCGCTCTAACCTCATGGTCAGGCAGGAAAGCTGCACATTTTGCCTCCATTCTTGGCTTTTGCCTCGTTGGATAGAAAGTCTGTGCGACTCACGATTCCACTGTCCACCATTCGCAGGGTAGAGCGCCTGAACGCAAGAGCTGGCATCTACGCCCTGAGTCTCCTTACCTGGCATGGCCTGAAGCTCGTAGTTCAGCTCACATCTCTCCGCCCAACTGCCGATCTCTTTTGCTCGCTATTGAAGGATGCGTTGAAGATAGAGCTACAAAAAGGGCAGATGAAGCTGGTCAAGACCTTCGTCAAGACATGCTACTCAGAAGTTCTCGTCAACGGTTCATCATCAGCGCCGGAAAATGAGCGCGAGGATGGCAGCCTGGATGACCAAGTGCCCAACTCTGAAGAAATCGCGTATCACGGTGGTCTTGGCCTCAAGTTCAAGTTTCCTGGAGACCCAAAGAAGTACGTTTTCGGATCTAAGCGCGAAACCAATAATCTTCATTGGACATCACTAGATTGAGAGAAACCTCGAAGATCAAACTTTGGACCAATTACCTCAAAGGTCAGTTTCAAGGACAAATATTTTGCGTTCATACTTGACGTTTACCAGCCCATGGTCGCAATCTTACCCTCCTCCGATATCCTCAATACACCCGCCTGGTGCAGGTTGGCCTTCCTAATCGACTGCGAGGAGAAATGTGGGAGGTTCTGTCTGGTTCCATCTACCTTCGGTTCGAAAATCCAGGGTATTACCAACAACTCTTGAAAGACCACGAAGGCAAGACAAGTACCAGTACAGAAGATATCGAGAAGGACCTACATCGAAGTTTGCCGGAATACGCTGGATACCAGAGCCAAGAAGGTATCAACTCTTTGCGGAGAGTACTACAAGCGTACTCTTTCAAGAACCCCGAATTGGGATATTGCCAGGCGATGAACATTCTTGCAGCAGCTATCCTTATGTGAGTTCTGCCGACTCGACTCGACTGTCGCTCACCTATCACCAGATATATGTCGGAAGAGCAAGCCTTTTGGCTACTCGAAGTCCTCTGCGATAGGTTATTACCTGGATACTACGCGTATGTGATTCTACCGAACAGTGCTCTTTCCAGTGCATGAACTTCGTCCATAGCCCTTCCATGCACGGCACTATGCTGGATCAGCGCGTTTTCGAATCCTTGGTCCAGCGGTGTTTGCCCATGATTCATGAGCACTTCCAAGCAGTTGACGTCCAGCTTTCTGTCGCCTCGCTACCGTGGTTCCTGAGCTTGTGTGTCTAGTTTGTGCGCACAACTTCCGCTTTGTCTAAAACTGCTCCAGGTACATCAACAGTATGCCCATGGTATTCGCCTTCAGGATCGTCGACTGTTTCTTCTGCATGGGCCCCAAAGTCTTGTTCCAAGTAGGGTAAGCACGTTCGTCCTCCACCCCTTCGAGAGTCACCACTCATGTTAGGTTAGGTTAGGTAAGATAGCTTGGCAAACCCGCCATCCCTGTTACTAAAAATTGAACCTCTATCCCTAGCAATCCTCAAGATTAATGGCGAAAAGCTTCTGCAAGTTCAAGATGATGGTCACTTCTTGAAGTGAGCTCCTGCTACTTTTATGTGCACTCGTTCTGACAGATACCCTGGCAGTCTCATGCGCGATTACTTCGCCTCACTCGGCGACTCCGCCCACCCGGACTCCTCTGACCCTCGTGCTCGAGCCATCACCAACTTCCAAGAATTACTCCTCGTCTCCTTCCGTGAATTTTCTGTCGTCACGGACGAAACCATCCTCTCTGAACGCAAGCGATATCGCAGTGAAATCATCCACAGTATCGAGTCATTCTCCAAACGCGCTGCCATTCGCAATCTTCGAACCTATGAGCGATTCACGAAAGAACAGGTTGGGTATGTCTATGACGCGCTTTACAAGGCAATGTGTTTGGTGCCTCCACCGCCTGTCGCTGCGCCTCCCCCGACGTTGCTCACTACCAGCGATGGCAGCGAGGAGAAGCCGGAAACGAGAATTGGGCTGCAGACTTTCCGGCAGTTCTTGAGCGAGATCGCTACTTGGGCGAGAGACGAGAAGATTGTGATGAATGGGTTCCAGGTAAGTGTATTGACCTCTGCCAGGTTTGGTATGGTGGCTGAGGATTTTTTTAAAACAGCGACGTATCGACAGGGAGGTCGCTGAACACGAGTTCATTGACAGATTGTTCTTCTTCTGGGACGTCTCTTGTCGTGGAGCTCTCTCCTTCCAGGTTGGTCGTGATCGGTACCTCGGTTTTGCATCTCTTAACTATTGCTCAGGATCTCGTCTCTGGGCTCAATGGTGTGATGTTCAACGATCTCATGGATAACATCGAATGGTTATTCAATCTTCACGACAAGAATAAGGATGGGTTTTTGACCAAGGACGAAGTGTTGACGTTATCTGAATCGCTCTTGGTGCGTATCGTTGTAATTCATCTCTTGTTTAGACTGTTGGTCTAACGCACACTATTTCTAGTTCATCTTCCGGTTCGAAGTTGGAGACGCATATCTTGGAGCTGTCAGCCGTTTCATGAGCAATGCGTTTGAATACGGTGACGCTCTGTTGCCCCGGCCTGAACCCAAGGAAGGCGAGGATGATGACCCATCTACACCGTCACCCATTGAATCCAATCAACCATACCTGAACCTTGCAACGTATGATCTCTTTCGCACTGTTACAGATCCCCCGGATCCTCACTATTCTACCCCATTAGATTCCGAATGGTTGTTCTTGCCGATGAGATTTTGGAATCCTTCTTTGAGACCGACCTCTCTGCCTCCTTCAAGCTTGTTCCTCTTCCGGAAATGGAGCTACCAATATCAAGCACTGGGTTGCTCGGAGATATATGGTCGTCTATTGCCACAGATACCAACAAGAAGATGTTCAACATGTTCACTGACGAAATCGGGAAGACGATTGGTCGTCATCAGGTAACTACCCCCAATCCGCCTTTTGAATAAGGTTGTCTAACCTGGTTACGTTTTGTATAGGTTATTCACAGACCGTCCATCGGGAGGTACACCACCCTGGAAGAACCCAAAGCCCGGGAATCTCTGCTTACACCCTCGATGCGCAAGTCGGCTTCGAAAGCGAGTCTCAAAAGCTCCTCTACAGCGACGTCTCCATCCACGGCTACCTTGGTCTCTACCTCTCCGCCGCCCTCGACTTCGAAGGCAGCATCGGCTCTCACTGTCGACGTTCCGCCGCCGCAATTGCAGAACAAGACCTTGTCTAATGTTCCGGATGTTCCGGAGAGTGGCAGTTTGTCGGCAATGCCGATGATGAAAGTGGTGAGAGAAGCGGCGAGGATGGAGAGGACGCCGTTCGCGATTGATAATGCTCAAGATGAGGATGAAGAGGATGACGGGTTCTTCGACGATGACGAGGAGGATGATCAGGTTTTGGATGAGGTTGATGCCTTTTTGGAAGCTCATGATTCTGGTTTGTCGGAGGCGGACAAACAGGTTGCTAATGGTACGTTTAGTATCTCTCTCTTTCCTGTCGCGCTGATTGGCTCACTTCGATCCTTTTGGTAGATTTACTCAAGGCGGAGCCTGTCAAGTAAACCTCTTGTGAAAATGAATCAAATGGAATTGCGGATGTATAGATATAGTCAGTGCTGTGGAATACGGATCACGAGAATCGTCACTAGTAGGATCAAGACAGGTTCTGTCCCTCCTCCTCCCGAGTCCCCCTGTTTTCATGATTTCTTGGATATCGTTCGGTCTTTGTAGGTCAGTTGTAGTAGTAGCAGTAGTGTCAGTAGATTCAGAATCGCTGTCAATGATGTATAAAGATTTCGTGNTTTTTTTTGCGAGCTTTGAGCCTGACAACGCTTTACTCAGCGAAAACCTCTGGTGGTTAGAAAAGGTTGGATAACAGATGATAACAGTGCTTGATGTTACATACATACACTATGAGTACAACATGGGGTCAATAGGTGCCATTGAGGGCTTTTTGGAAAGCAAAAAAGGTGGTGAGGCATAGGGATGGTTAGAGGGATGAAAGCGTATTAGGTCTCAAGGTAAGAAGATATGAGTCGCCACTGATTCAAGCACTTGTCCTGCGATCGGCCCACAACCGAATGCTGAGGTCGCTATCTATCGACCCAGTAGCAATCATATTAGCAATAGGGTGTGTCTGCATGTCTGATCAGTACACCGTCATCTCCCAAGATTCAATGTCAGATACTCACTGCAACGGCAACGACGACGTCGGAGTGACCTTCAAGGACCTGAACGATCTCTCGAGTTTGGAGGTCCCAGATATATGTTTTGTGGTCCTCGCTGCCAGCAACAATCCACTTGCCGCCCGTGACGCTGAAACAGGCGGAGATGCAGTATTTTGAGTTGACGTGGCCGGTGTATGTTTTGAGGCATCGAGTGGTTTGGTAATCCCACAGTCGGATCGCACTGTCATGCGCGGTGGAGAGGATGTACTTGGAATTGGGAGAAAACTGGACATGTTGACTAAAGATGATGATGGAGATCGCGGTGAGGGGGATGGATGTGGACCCGAAGCGATCAGGGACGTACCAGATGGCGTCGTGTCCTTCAGCCAGTGTCTTCAAACACTGACCGTTGCTCGAATTCCATATTCGACTGCGAATAGGTTAACCACGATGAAACGTCAGCAAAAAATTTCGCTAGAGACAGAAAGGGGGCGTACATAAGGCCGTCCAGGGCGCAAGAAACGATAAGGGAAGCATCTCTGTTAAAATGCACGGCGGTGACATAGTCGAGATGTGCATGCAGAGTCTTCATGCACTTGCCTGTATGCAAGAACCAGACAACGGGTCCCGTTCGTTCAATGTGATTGTTATATCGGGCAAGCAAGAGCNGGGGGGCGAACCTCGAGCCACATTCCAGATTCTGACATCTCCGTCGCATCCGCCTGAGACGAGCAAGTTGGACGCCGTGTTGTAGTTGAGGCAAAATACCCATTTTGTATGACCCCTCAGTACTTTTCGTGTTACTCCCTACGTTTTGAGATTGTCAATATAAAATATAGTTCCATAATGAAGTCCACTGGTACGAACGGATTCGACGTCCCATATCCGGACGGTGGTGTCATCCGAAGCCGTCGCAAGGCTCTGGCTATCAGAAGACCAGGCGATATCGGACAGCCCCTCGGTATGGCCTGCGAGATTCCTGATGAACTGGCCTGTCTCCGGGGACCAAATTTTCGCCACCGTTTCTGCGCCTATGAAAGAAGAAGACCTTATTCAGTGAGACATTCATCACAGGAACAATATCTGAGTGGAAGCCCAGATATACATAACATACCACAAGATGCAAGTAGCCTGCCGTCTGGACTAAATTTGACGGCAGAAATCGATTGGGTATGGCCTGTGAGGACGTGGCGCAGCTGGTAATGGGGTCTTTCTCGCTGGGGGGTCGGTGCCGACGTCGATGCTGCTGGTGGAGGCGGCTGTACGATGGGCGGTGGTGGTGGGGCGGCATTCGAGGGATGCTCCGGGACTTGGGGGTCGTCCTCAGTGGTCTNGGGACGCTGTCTCGTCGTCTGTGGACGAATCATCCATTCCGGCTAGAGGATCCATAGGCGCTGCTCAGAATTTCGCCAACGCCAACTGACGGTTCTTCGAAGCGCCGGCGTCGATATTGCCCTTCCCTAATGGGGAAGCATCAAGCCACTGGAAGTAACAGGGACAAACAATCACCCGCCACAATCAGTGGAGGTTCTCAAGTCTCCGAAAACCATACACAGTTCGTTTCATGCAAATCTGCCTTAATCTCAACATCGGCCTTCTTTTCTCCCAGGCTCTATCATATCCATCAGGGTGCCTAATTAACTCTCGGAATGCACTTGTCAACGTCTGGAAAGCTCTCGCGGAAGAATAAATCGCTCTCGAAGCCTGGCGGCACCTGACTCCGGCTGTGTCATTCCTCAGTGGTCATCGTGCTGAGGAGGCAGCAACATAGATTGCATAAAATGTCTGCGGGATGCGTAGACAATTCCGCCGCCTAGGTTGATTCTGTCCGTCGGCACATGATCCTGTTTGGGAAACTCAATCCTCTACCTTGGGTTCCTGAAGATCTGATGTCCTGCGATCGTTTTGTTCTATCTTGATCTTCGATCTCACCTGTTGACAACTTGTTCGGACGGCTTTGTCTGGGAGGTCCCATTGTCCTTGTGCGTATTTGCAAAACGAATCTACCTGAAACTCGAAAGGCACTCAAGTATCAAGGTCGAGATCGTGGTCTGTTCGAATTCAGGTACTTTCGCATTACCGTATCCTGAATTCTAAAATTCATCAGCTCATATGCTCGCACTGGCTCTCCTAGTGGTGTCTCTGGATATGTGCTGAGAAGCGCACTTCAAGCTTCTCCACAGCCATCGGCATAGCGATGGCGTCGCCCATTTTCGAAGCACCAGTATGGGGGCTGCATCGAGTACTCCATCGACTCCACGTCTAAACCGAAAAGAGGACTGTCTTCCTCGACGAGATCTCGGGCCAAACGGCTTTAATTTCGACTTCTCACCAAATTAGGTCGCTCCCTAGACGAGGCCTCGGCGCTTGGAATAATACTCCCCGGCCGTCATTATCATGAATGTTTGATTTTAGATCTCTTGGCAACTTGCGCATCGCTCTATAATAACCAACGAGCGAATTGACCTTTTCACCAGCGCTCGTTCTCGGCCTTTCCAACACCACTCTCTCACTCCATCCGTTCTTTCCTAGCTCTGCGACGTGGACCCACGCGCTGCCGCCCACGTCCCTTCCTCTCCTCTCGACGACCTTCGCCAACCCATGTATTCCACCGCCTCCATCTCCGACTTCGCTCACACCGGCGGCAGCAGTCCTTTGATCCAGCAAGCTTTACATCGACCCAGGACAGGTCGTAGGACCTGGAAATCTCTGAAAGAAAAAAGGGAAGCAGTCTGGCCAGAATTCCTAGAAGAGGCGCTACTCGAAGGTAGGCGAGGCCTCGACCAATGTGTTCAAATTTCTCATCACTTTATGCTTCAGCCTTGGAGCGGTACCGTCCAACATCCTCGAAGGATCCTAGTTCTCTACGCCGGTTCCCCAAGCGCAACGCGTTCATCTCCAAGTATATCAGGGAAAAGACGGGTGCCTGTCGCACACCGAAGCAGGTAGGCAGCCGCCTTCAACAGCTGCGTGAGACCTGTACCGAAGAGCGAGGTTGGTCCAAATCCTCGGCCCTTTAAACTGGACTTAATTCTATTTCTTCCATAGTTATCCGCCTCATTTGCTCTCGGGATTTCGATGCACCCGATCGGATTGCTGCGGCACAGGCTCCTGTGCCTCCTTCTTGCCTGTCGATCAGAACTGCCCCGGACCTCCGCATCAACACCTCCATTCCCGACTACTCGCCGACCTCGTCCAATACCGCCTCAAGCATCGGGCTCACGAATTCATTGTCCATGGATTCGGTCACTTTGGCAGACTCCTACGAGTATCCTTTGANCCCCCTACTCTGAGGAGTTTGAGCGTCGCTCTCGGTCCACACCCTCAGCCGAAGGCTCGTGGCCCCACGCCTACGTGCACATCAACCTTGTCGGGGCTACCAACGGTCACTGCTTGTCCCGACGCTCAGCGTTGGAATCGAGCACAGCCTTCACATTGGACCTTGACGAATCTGGGTTGACGGATTCCCCTGTTTTGAATGGTCCCGAGACTTGGAAGTGGCAGCGTCGCATTTCGGTCACTTCCGCGGTCCCTGTTTGCTATCACCCGCCCTCAGTGACCTTCAGTTCCTCCATTCTATCCCCCGATATGCATTACGAATCATTCTTCCGGGTTCAGAGGGATCACAAGGTCCTGTACGAGGAGTATACGCAGCTGGAGCACTTATCTGATTCTCATTGCCGACCTTCACTGTTCCGCACCAGTATGTTGCCGAAGTACTGGGGAACTGTCTCTAACAAGACGTCTGGTGAGAACATACTTCCGATGCGCTCTCTCTCTATCGTTCGCTAATTGACCATTCTTCCCGGTAGAGCTTCGTCATTATATGATCATTCAAGACATCTATGAATCGGCAGCGGGCCCAGATGGAAGAATTGACCCTATCTATACTGTCATCTACCAATTCGAGTGTACCATTCCTGCCTCTGAGCAGAACACGTCGGACACAACTTCCTCCTCGTCTTCCTACTACTCGCCTCCTACTCCCTATCACCACACCCCTCTTCCCGACGAGATTCGCATCCCTCTAGCACCTATTCTTCCTAATGGCGTTGGTGCATGCGCCTCCGACTTGCTGCCCTATGATACCGGGGACTTTTTGCTCCCTCCGATCAACGTTGGGTGCGATTTGCAAAGCACGACCGTGACGACGCCGACTTGGTTCAACGGTGGCGTGACGTACCTTCCTTCGACGGGCCAATTCTACTCTGCGACACAATCCTACTCTTCTCTGATTCAGGGACAATCGGGAATGGAAAATGATCACCTCGTGTATCAGCCTCTCTATCCGTTCTGAGCTACCTACTCCCCTCTCCTACCAACGACATCCGTTTAACGCTGCGCTTGATTTGGTTTTGTGAAAATGAGTACGTATTTCTTTATGTCTTTTTGCACTGAGCTCGGTTACTAACTCGTCTCTTCAGTCGAACTATTTTTATGACATATTTGCTTCTACTTCATCTTCCTCATCAGCTGCGGACTAACTCGAAATCTATTTATTGTGGTCTGTTTAAGTGCCACCTTCCCGCCACTTCTTCGTTATTCTACCCTGTAAAAAAGCTACTTCCGCCTCCTTCAAGACCCTCCTCCTCCGAATCTCTTTATTAATATTGTGCATGTATGTACCACCACCCTATATCTCCCTCCCTTTTCGCGTTTCTTTCAAGTTCCCGAGTTGTCTTTTCGATTCGATTCGATAACACCTGACCCCATCGACCATGTACGCTCCTTAATCACGTCCACTCGTTTATGCGACCCCCCTTTGTTTGTATCTCGCTGTTTCAATTCGTGCCTTGTACTTGTACTATCAATCGCGCGTGTTGCGGCCTTGTACCATATCATAGATTTGAAATTAGTAGTAAAGAAAATGGGCTCTTTTGTACGATTTTCGTGCAGGGTCTGACAATAAAAAAGCAAATTATGGAAACTCCGCTGAGAACATGGTGAGCTCGTAAAAAAAAGGCTGAAAGTACTCTCTGTCTTAGGAGTATGGATCCAAGCCCTTTAATAGACCTGCTGACCTTCATTAAGCTTCATTCTCCAAAACAGTATATATCACGGGTGAATTCGAAAAAGCGCAGCTTTATCTTTCCTTCCTTCCTTTCTCTGACATTCCTTTACATTTAGCTTTAAACTATTGACAATAACCAATTGCAAGTGCACAGACGTTCAGGATGATGGCCCTGAAGTCTGAGGTGCGCTGGGCGGATGGCGCGATTCTATTGACCAGCTCAGGTACGCACCCTCAAAATCCACCTGGGAGGGGCTCGGGCGCATACGTCAATCCATCCCTTTGGGTTAACTGCCCGGTTGAGCGACGGGCGGGCATGTGACAGCACTGACAGGGCGGTCCCGTCGGGGTTGGTGGGTGCGTTTTGTGCTTTGATTGCCCGGCATTTGACGGTGCCTGGAGTAGGCAAGCTTTGGTTTATGAGGTCGTCATTGAAGAAGTCGAGTATTGAGGAATCCCTGTATTCTACTTGATGATAGCTCTCGCAGAGCTTCGCTAATTATGAAAATGTATATTGATCACACCGGCAGGGCCAGCAAACTATCCCGTCCTCGAATTGCCTTGCGAAAGCTTTGAGAGGTCTATCGTTCGGCATTCTGCGAGGTTATTTCCAAGTTTCTCCTTATTCCCTCTTATTCCAGGCCAGTCCAATGCACCCGAAAGCCGACGCATGATACGGCCAGGTACTTGTGGGCTCCCCAGGCACTCAAGCAGGCAATAAGCACCAGAGAGCGCCTTGATTGTGATCTCCCAAAATGATTCCGGAGAATCAACGGTGAATTTCCCTCTTGGGTGGCAAATTTCTAGGGACAGAGAGGCATTTTTCTTTGCCGAGGGAATGAAATTCTTCCGATCTCCAAACGCTGAGTTTTCGAGGGCGAGGGTAAGTGCACCGACCGCGGTACCCCGGGGACGATACGCGCTGCGCCACGAGTGGATGTGTTCCTTTGTTTTCTCTGCACAATAGAATCATTGTTATCATGAATAACTGCCAGTTGGCGTTGTGCTTCTCGGTAAGTTGTATATCCGAGTCGGCCTGTCGGTGCTTGCGAGAGGATTCGTTGAACGGAACGGACACACGGATCACCCCGTCGGTCAGGCACACTTGTCTAAATTGGGCGAACACCACCGGACTACCGTTCAAGTCGGGAGTCCACAAGAGCAAGAGAAATCTTTTCAAACCCAGATGAGACGAGTGAGGGTGAGGGCCGTCAAATTTGTGTAGCTGGTCAATTGAATCACTGACCTTAGAGTTCCGAGGCATTTTTGATGCGTGCCAAGACGGTGCTTCCGGCATGTGCAGCCATCACTCCGGCCGCTGATTCCGGTCAAAAATGCCTCGGTACTTGCCGTGCGAAGCATCGGCCACTTCACACAGGTTGAGTTATATTCCAGGAGGCGCCTCCCCATGTATACAACATGGCTCACCCAATGCTCTTCCCTTTAATTGTTGATGACATGACAGCTGCCAACAGGCTTTCTTCATTAGCTTTAGTCCTATTACAAGGCCCCTAGTCCAATTGTGAACTCTTCTCAAACTCGTTACAATCCTCATTATATGTGGATTCCGACCATGGCTTCTCCATTGAGGCGACCTCTGAGCGTGTTAACATCCAACCTCAGTTTTCAGCTCCCCGATCTACTTGCCTTGACAAGTTTGTTTCTGTTCCGCATCAATAGGAACTGCAAGTTCATGACAGAAGGCTCAGAGGAATGGCTCTTATCTCAGTCTACTGACAACAAGGACGGGCCTGTACTCTCACAGAACGAGCAAGAGGTTCTGCGGAGCATCAAGTATGGGCTCCTAGCAAGCTTGTGTAGCCCAATGTCCAACGGACTGCAGCTACACATTCTGACAGATTTCTTGAGCTTGGTGTTCATCTCACATGGTAGGATACTGGAGGGCAAGGAGAGTCATGGATGGAGGCCCTGGACATCAATTGTGCACATTGAGAGCACGCAGGGTGCACTGGATCTTTTAGAAAGTAACATTTTGCTCAAACAGTACTTGCATTCAGTTATGAACCAATCAAATCGTTGCCCTAATTTGAGTCCATAGCATCGTCCCATCCTTACAACAGATCTCTAGCCGCTGGCCAGAGGCACATAGATTATGATGGAACGACCAGTTCCTCCATTCTGCCAAAGCTTTTGCCAGAGCACAGCTGCAGTTATATGAGAATCTCAAATCAAATACTCACCACCGAATGGCATTTTTATCCATAAGTTCCTGGATAAGCCCAGAGGTCTTATCCATAACTCACTTGGTTTTATGGATAAAAATGGTGTGCCCCTCAACCTGCATGGGCAGGATGGTGAGAGAAGCTTTGGAAGAGTTTGACCATCTTGAGCGCGAATCCAGCCCACCTACTAGTGGCAGTAGTAGTGTGAGTGGGGCTGGTGTCACCTAGGGTAAAGGCGCATGGGGCTGGCTAGACTTTGTCAAGTCTGCTGTAGGGTTCAGTGGAGACATCTCAGTGGGGAGGAGACCAAGATCAGACTGCAAGTTCCTTACTGATGTGGTTATGGGCTCACCTCTGACCAACAACTTGCTTGTTATGGGCTGTTGCGTTGCGCGGCATATTCCGAGGTAGACTGTCCAGGGGTCGGGCCGGGCCAGGGTCGGCACNTTTTTGCTGGCCCTGGCCCTTGACCCTCCTGGCCCTCCCTGACCCCGGGCCGACCCTGGGTCGACCCTGACCCTTTTCCAAAAATACTAAACAGTGTTAAACTGTGTTCTGAATGCTCAGATGATTAGCATTCAATCTATTTAACCTTTGTATATATGATAATTTGTTTAATTTGTATTATAGTGGGTGAAATGACATGCATACTGTGATTTTGGTGTTTGTGTTTGATTTTCCCAAGTCCCCACTATTCAATTTTTCAATAACCCTTCACACTAATATAGGTGTTGACACTGTTAGTTTGCTTGGATGAACCTGGCTTGATATATTGTGGAGTAGTACTGCATATACTTGTGGGTGCCAAAAATAGTGTCGCTCATGCAAGACATGCGTTGATGTTCATTTTGACATGTCATTTCATGTCTGGTTTTCTGCGATATCCCAACATCTTTTCATCCTCTCATGGCTTTATCATCATCTTCCAGGTGTCAGGTTGACACACCTAAAAGAAATCATATCATTGGCTATGCAGAGGCCACAGGAAATGCTTCAGAAGCTGGGAGGAAGGAGAATGTTGATCCTTGCACCGCACAGCGCATCATCAAATGTTATTGAGAAACAGGCAGTGGGTCTCATTGATACGACCGTGTTCGCTTTTTTGCGAATAAATACCAATTTTATTGAATATATCGTTCATCATTCAATTAAACGGTCGTGTCTATTAAATCTCTATCTTACGAAACCCTTCCAGTACTAAGATAACTCGCGCGGCGTGAAGGATAATTAAAGAGTACACTACTCTTGGGTTCACGAGAGTTGGAGTCTGCTCGAGGACTGCCGACTTAGAGGCGCGCCCGCCATATACCCGAGATTAGGGTTTAGTAAGC
>JANBPK010001308.1:0-29083 GCA_027579435.1 Candolleomyces eurysporus | reverse complement strand
AAACATTAGCCAGGAGTCGGTGGCGTGTTGATTCAATGTTGGTGGGACAAGGTCCTGACGTCTTGCCGGACTTGCAGAGCTGAAATGGACGACAAGGGCGCTGGCGTCCAACACATGACCAAAAGGCAAGGTTTGTCCGGTAAATGGGAGCAAGAGCAATGGAGTCGTCAGCAATGCTGCTGAAGAAAAGCTCCAGGTGTTGACTGCGCAGATTAGACTCATGGACAGCTTGAGGTGGATGGATTGGAACTCGACGTCCTTGACCTGTGAGGAGGTCGAGAAGCCGCTAATGGTAGCTGTGAGCAAAGACCAATATGGAGGTTCACGAAGTCACTTACGATGCAGAGTTCTACCACTAGTACTGTCAGTGGAGAACAACAGCGTAGGGTACTGGTCTGTGCTCAGCCACCTTCCTTTTTAGAATCGAGTTTGTTGCTCGAGTTGGTGCTAGCAACAATTTCGAATCTAAAAAGGAAGTCGCGTGAACATGTGACAGCGCATGGGCCAGCGTTGGGCCAGCGTCCCTCGGCTATTTGCCTCATCGTTTCCTGCTTCTCGTCGTCGCTCTGTCCTTTCTTCTGACTCTGACGCTCTCACACGCCACTGACTCCCGGCTAATTTTTTGCAAGGCACTGTCACCCTCCTTTCGAATCCGTTCGTTCAAGCTCTTTTCTTCCCCTAGAGCCTGAAAGCTCAGTGGCCTTGTTCTATTTGGCGGCCAATTCCGAGGAGTGTGGTTCAGCTGAGCCGAGCGCTGAACAGCTCGCAAACGAAGGCAGTTGAAGCAATTATTCCACGGGATGACCGTCATTGCGTCGTTATGATACATGGCCCACCTGGGACAGGCAAAAAAAACATCATTGCCGCAAGCACTCAAAGCATCGTTGAATCCGATCCCCTCGCTACAGTTTACCTCATTGCTCATTCCAACATAGCTGTCAAGACTATCGCCGAGGAACTCTGATTTCTTGGATTTCAGGATCATCGTTTCGAGGGAGTTCCATTTCGATTGGTGAGCCTGATACCATTCCCTCCTAATCCTTCCTAGTCCACTGATACAGTATTTTCGTATGTAGGCACGAGCATTTGTGTGAGAAAGCTGAAGGGAACCTCATCCGAACCGACTCTCTCCCCGACGACCCTCTCGCGGCTCAGCGTTTGCTACTAGGGCCTGGGTAATCCTATCCACCCTAAATTATGCCAGTCGTTCTGATTGAGACGTTGGGTCATCGACGAAGCGTCCCAGATTGACGTCGGGGATTACCTCCCGGTTATTAATAGGTACCAACGCACGCTGCAGAAGCTGGATTTTCCATTCAAATTATCTTTGTAAGTATTCGTTCGACTTCTAGGATCTAAGCGTTGGGTAACTGACATGATGGGTGATATTCAGCTCGATCTATTCAACTATCTCTCGTAGATGCATATATAAAATTTGCTGCTTCTGGATTGGCGTCGACAACGATTGTCCGGTGCGGGCTTTCCTGTAAGTTTAGACTATCTGCCTGTATCCGTGATCTAAGTATGTTCTCCTCACCTCTTTGGTGGTGACATGTACAAGGCACTGGACCTGAGGTGAGCGTCTACGGTCATTGGATTTATAGCAATCGCTCTCGTCCCTATACCCATTGTGCTCAACAGGTATTCGAAAATTCATTGTTCTCATTTGCTGAGCCTAACCTTCTGCCCTCGTTAAATCACAGGTACGGGCCTTTGCTACGACGCAGGTCAAAGTATTGTCCGGTAGAGGATTTGGAGGTCGAAACAGAAACGACATGAAATTAGTGATAGATCTTACTTTGGGAAATATTTAATTCTTGTAGAATAGAATTTAATGTCGATTCAAGGCTGCCTTGTCCAATCAGAACGTGGCAGAGTACGGCTCTAGGAAGCTCAAATCCCACAGTCAATTTATTGCCGGCTTGGCAGTCCGGATGTTTGCATTCGTCCAACACTACACCACGAAAGTGTACTCAAAATGCCTCCAATGACTCTCAATGGCGTCGTAACAAAGGCAGGGTTTATGAAAAAGACAGCAAGCTCAAGACCAGCCACACCTCGACATTACGCGAGCCCTGTCGATTCATCGATGTGCGCAACTCGACCGAAGAAAAGCGAGGCCATAGCTGGATAGTAAAGTCACGACGTGTTTTCTTTGTGCATCGGTGGCTTACTCAGGTTACTTCCTTGCCCTAGAATAAACGCGAAGCCCAAGCGGTCATCGCAATCACTAAGCAGCTCAATGAGTCTGGCCTCTCTTATCGAATTATTACGCCGTACGACCCTCAGAGGTCGTACCTTGATCCGAGTTGAGATAAACGCTTCAACATCGACTCGTTCCAAGGTACATTGTTATCGATCCGCTAGACTGTCCCTGCACGTTTAACGTATGGAATCACAGGAAACAAAGCAGACTACATTATCGTTTCCCTTGTTCATTCCGGGAACAAGCTCGGGTTCCTACAAAAGGACGGACGCATCAAAGTGATGCTCACAAGATGCAAGAAGGCTATGATCGTATGCACAAACCGTTCCTTTGTCGAAGATGTTGTGCAGAAGTTGCTCGTTGCGACCTTCATCCCGCTCACCAAGCCCTTGTCAGGTATCAGATCTGCTCGGCCTGACTCATTCAATGAAGTCAGGCGAGGAATCGAGCTTCATGATCAACGGCCCAAATTTCCACCCTGACCTGTTCTGAACGCTGGATCTTGCAGCCGCTCCCGCCGCTGTGTACAGGACTCGGTCTCCAGCATTGCCTCGGCCTTCTCATATGGCTGTGTCATTCGAGGTGGAGCTCAAGATTCTCTCGACTACGGTATGGGGCAGCCAACGTTTCCATTGCCTCCCTATTCTGCCCATACCGGACTTTTGTGATAGATCGTTCAATGAAGATACGCCTGGCTCCACATCCTCCGAGATATAGACTCAATTCGATGGTACGTTATGCTCGTTCACAGTCGTCCGATTCTTCGAAGCCAATTTGACACCCACACCAGCAACCTCTGCTTCAACCCGGCCCCTGCGGCACGGGCACTTGGTGCCCATCATCAACGCGAATCCAACATGCCCGTCTTGACCGTCTTCAGAGCACCTCCTGTCAGCATGCACAACAGGACCTATCATCGCAGGGACAGCCCCATCACGGTTGCTAGGTCATGGGCGGACGGGCGATCTAGCCCAGGTACAGACGAGGCCCATCGAATCGGTTAGCAAGATGTTTTCATCGATCTGGAACTTGGTCAGATCAGGACGTAGAGACTAAATGTTTGATAACGAGTACGCTGTCATCGTTGGCTCTCTATGCTGTATTCCCCTGAATCGCCCTTCACAGACGCTAAGCAATCGGTCGGTCGGGTCAATGGACGAGGCTTCGCCCTGTGTTTGCGTAGATAAGAATCGAAATCGCCGTCGAAATGTCAGATTGATTTTCCAAGGGACCCAGCAAGTTGAAGCCGGGATGTACTCGGAAGAGAGATCTGAAGTACGTCTGTTTGCCACTTGCCGGCGGCATCAGCAGAGCAATTACAAGCATGATGCTCTCAAACACTTCTCACCCCGCCACGATGCTTGCCTCCGTTCGTGTTCAAGATCATGGACATGGACACCGTTGCCAATACTTTGAGGCTGAAAATCGCCCTTTTTTTTCTCGTATTTGCTTTTCGCGTTCCCGTGCTGACTATGATCTCCTTCTCTCCCCGTGAATGTGCTTAATTTCACCCTTATTTTCCACAGAGTTTTCGGTGGATCGGTATGCCATACCACCACCTTTGTTTGCTGCTAAAACGCCTTTGTAAAAGTAGAACAGAGATCGAATGAGATGGTCGAGACCCCAACTGACGAACAAGAGCACCATTCCTCCACAATTAATTGTACGGCATTAATATTGTTGTAGGATACAAGTACTCAAGTTTCGATTCGGACCACCCAAAGCTAACAATCGTATCGACAGTACCACAATTGTTGAACGCCGGCGTCTATTGTAATCGTGTATACGCTCAGAACGTCTGAAAATTAATTAGTGTCGTGAAAGAGAGATCACCAGGGACAAATTCTGCCCCTCCCATTCGATTGGAACTTGAGCGAAGTGAGAAAAGATTGCACTAGGCTCAATCACCTCCAACTCGCCCCTTGACACATACAACCCCATTTCGGGCCATACGTAGCGAGTAAACGGGTTGCGCTGAACGCTCGCCACTGTAAGCCGCTCAACAAGGAGGAACGTTTCAATCTCGCCCTGGTGATCGACTTGGAAAATGTGCTGAATGATGGCAGGAATAGGACTCTGTCGGAACCCAGAAGCTCTGATCATGCATTGGCTGTTGCCAGCATGGCGTGAAGCTACACTGTACGACAGGCCTCGAATAGATATGTGTGAGGATGAAACACCCACGGAAGGTACTTCAGAAGTGCCTAGGTGGGCCCGGAGAGGGGAAAGAGCGTTCAAAGGTAGTTTCTGAACTTTCGAACTCCAGGAGGCCGACACATCTTCGCCGTCTCCTTCACTGGCCTTGGAGGGATGATCAACTGAGCCTAAAAGGTCTGTCGGGGCGGCAGCGTTGTGGACTTGGCGATTGAGCAATTCATCAAAAAAAGGACGGCAGTTTTCCAAGGCCTGGGGGCATTGAGATTTGTAGAGCATCGCTCGGAGGTTGGATGCCTTTGTAAATGACTTGGCAATTGTTTCCTCGTATTCAGCTGGGAGCAAGGGTCAGAAATACTAAGATCAAGAACCGCAAGAGCAGACTTACAACTCTTGCCATTGTTCGGAATGTGCTGAAGCATGCCGATCATCCTTTCAAAGGGGAAACACCACCAACTGTGAACAGGTCCAAACATCAGGAGATATTCGTGAATGTGAAACGCCATGTGGTGATTTGGTCGAAATTTATAGTCCGGAAACAGCTCTTTCACGCCGTTGATATAGGACTGTAGGTGGAACAGGTATAGATCCGCTTGGGATTCCGATGTACTATGGGCAGTGGCAACACCAATAGCAGATAACAATGACATGGTCACCTGTAGTAGCTGACGCTTGAACCGATTTTTGGGAGTACTCGAGTCCAGGGATCCCCATAGCCGAATCAGGGAGGCTGGAAGGTAGATTGTTCCCAGCATGCGCCATTGATCTGCCTTCAGCTTTCCGTGACTGGCGCACCCAAGGTTTGCAGGGATGGAGGATGTCCAAGAGGGAGAGAGCATGGCTTCGATATCCTGCCGAATTTCGTGCATATCCTCCTCTACAAAGACATGCCCTGCAGAAATGCCAGGGGCTGCTCCTACTCCAGGCTGCTCCAATTGCTTCAGTCGCCAATCTGCAAGTGTGGTAGCCATCTCCGTCTTTGTCGGTGTCTTCCTTTTATTGCTAGTTGCAGGCTGGCTGTTGAGGCCGAGTGAGGTGCAGATATACAATAGCGCAGTCGCTGAGCGCCTCGCAAAACGCTTGATCATTGCTTCGCGATCGTCCTCGTCGCCATTCAGTGGGCTTTCCAGGGTGGCCTGGAGATACCGGATTGCAGCTCGATCTTTTGGTGGAAAGGATTCCCATGTAGTGTCGAGAGGAAGCGTCAATACCTTCTCGACAGGAGAGGAGGCAAGTTCAAGCCCAAGGATATGCTTGCAATGTTCCTGAATCAGGCCAAGAAATAAGTTGTGCATGGCGTCGACAACGACAAAGCGGGAGGGATCAAAATAAGGAAGACGTAGGAGCTCGGACCACCGAACCCCATATTCGTTGAAGGCCAAAAGCCGAGATTTCTCATCTGCAGCGCTGCGATACTTTTCGGCGTGCTCTCGACACTCTGTGTTCGACCGCCTCTCCCAGTCTTGGTATGGCCTCCCTACGAATCCGTCGCGGCTTTTCCGGCATTTGCAGATGGAACAGAAGAATTCGTGCTTGACAGCAGCAAAGCCCGCAGTCTTCCGTGCAGCAGGGATGTCGCATACGACAGCAACGAGGGCGCATCTAACAACGCGTCCCATTGGATACTTGTGCGTTCGTGAGATGAATACGCCAGGCTGCCAGAATTCTAGAAGTTCAGATACCAGGGGAGTGAGGTAGTGGTTGATACAGTCGAGGGTTGGTTCGTTTGGGCCTGGGATGATTCCGGCCAGGAACATGTTCTCTGGCTTGTACCTCTCCCCCGGCGGGAGATTTAAGCAGACTAATGATATAATCCCAACTGACTTCTTCTGGCCCGATTGCTTGTTTCCAGAGGGGTTGAAGAAGTCAACACAGAGACTGAACGCGTAATGGCCCTCGTCTCCATGAGCGGAAAAGAGGTTTCCATCAGGACCTTGGAAGTTCTGAAGTACAGAGCCATCGAAAATATCACGCAGCTCGTTTGTTTGCGCATCTGACCCCCCTTTCCATGCATTATCAAGCATATCTTCAATGCCGGGGCGAGAGATGAGATTGCTAACCCAGTCCTTCAAGCTGAACGAGACAAAGGATTTGATTGGCACATGTATCACGGCGTCATGATAGGTTTTGGGGCGTAGGAGTGGCTGCTTGCACCGTTTCCCACCAGCAAAGCGTCGATGATTGCACCGGGAAGGATATCGCGGTATTGGCGAGCTGCCGTCGAAGGTTGGGTCATATTGAAAGTGACATTTCGGATCTGGACACACCGCCCGAATAGTGGATTTGCCTTCAAGATGGAATTGTTTCAAAAGGGTTTCGGGATCTTCTGGTATGTTAGCCAGTAGGGTCTTGTCCCGCTGAGGCAGCGATGATTTTCCAAAGGATAATGCGAGTTGGAGTGAGTATCGGTATATTTGGAGGATAAAGCGGCACGATCTTCGGGGAATTGTGAAAAGGACATGAAGAGCGATAATAGCAAAGAAGATGACTTGGAGGGCCGGATTTGTATTGTGTAATGCAGTTTGAAAATGGTGCTCTAGGGTGGCGTAAGGTCAGGGTCACGGTCCGCCAGAATACCTGGGCTGAACAACTTACCTGAGTTGTACTGAACGCAGGCAGCGGATGTGGCGGTGGCTTTTTCCTTCGCGGCTGTGACAAACTTCTTCCACAGTTGTTCCTTCCCCACCATCCTCTCCAACGCAAGTTGTACCTTGCCGGAAATTGATCTCTTCAGTTCAACAACAGCAGGGGTTTTTGAATTAATGATGTCAAGCTCGTCTTTGATGGAATGGGCCTCCCGAATGAGATCCCTGAGAGGAAATGGGCCAATGGCTTGCTCAGACTCTGGTAATGAGAATTGAGCGAGAGCATCATCCACTCGGGCCTTGAAGGTGTCCACATGATCGTCGAGTTGCCCCAATCTTGCCAGAATGCGCTTGATGCGCTCACGAGCTGAAGGCAGGGGAGCTTTGGAAAGGGGAGGAAGGGACTCCGACAGCTGATTAAGGTTAAAATAATCAGGGCTGGTTTCCAAGCATTCTGTGACGACATCAAGGGAAGTCTGAGCTGCAATGTATTCGGAGATAGCACGACTTTGCTCATCAAGAGCTTGGGCGCTTGCCTCCTCGACCGTAGCAGCAACCATGAGCTGATCATCTGTGAGGTGCTGTCTTGATACATGAGCTTCTTGGAGTTCCCCCATGCAGCGATGCGAAACGCAATGGCAAGGTTTGTAAGATTTTCCAGGCATCACCAATTCCGCGGAAGAGACCGCTAGAATTTGACGCTAGAGGGAGTTGAGGATAGTTGACTTGAAAGAAACTTGCGTCCTGTCACCCATGCAGATTTGTTTATAACTCGAACTTGGGTTCGATTGACACAAGAACAAAGTCTTTGTTGGGAAATAGTTACATGGCAACGTTTTTGTACGCCACTCAAGTTGGCATTGTCTGTCAACTCCTGTCAATCCTGGCTCGTCGACAATTGCCTATTGTAACGCTCAAATAAACTCTATTCATCTATAGAATGGGAAGACAATACCTTAGCCAAGCGTTAGAATCGTTTTGTGATGCTTTTGTGTGAATGCCAGCAATTGTTTTCTTCGGTATTCCTGGACACTCTTATAGTGGACAGGAAAACACTGCCTTTAGAACACTGCCTTCGGGGCTATCGGTTGTCGCGGCGTTTTGCCATGTTTTTTTCAGTCAGTCAGCTATGTTGTCCATCGAAACAAAGTATGACATTCGTTGTCCAATATACTACATTGATGTCCTGGGGCCATTCTGGTAGGCGTCTGCAGACCAAGAAAACCAAGAAATATTATAATGTAAAGAGAATAAACTGCAAAGACAAGGCGGCTCGCTTGTAGTGGACAGTCGCTACTTCAACAATCGAGCACCATTGGGAGGTGCCGTGAATTAACACGTCTTATGCTCTCCTGCGTTTGGGTGCTTTCTTCCTTTTGAAGAACACCGGAACGGATCTGTCCTTTCGGGTGTAGGAGCGGGCCGCTTCGCAAAGAATTTGTTGACGATTTCTGTATTGGACGTTGTTAGTGGCTTCTATGGCGGTAAGGTATGCCGGGGCTATCATCATAGTTATTTTAGCCGTTTCATTCGATTAGATGAAAAGCTTACTGTTGGGTGCAATCTGAATGGACCTCGAGGTGGAAAAGTTCGGATTGCAACTTCTATTCGAGTTCGTTTCGCTGAATCTCGCTTTTTTACACGGGCGACGGTCCAAGGAATCTGAGTTCTTAGAGGCGTAGTTCCTGTGATCTGGGGCGTGGCGCGAGTCACAGCTTGGGGGCGACTCCATGTCTACATCCATATCGCTATCCGACGTCCTCCATGAGAAGTTGCCAGAGGATTCGGTAGACGTAGCGTCGGAGGGAACATAGGACGAGTCGGAGAACGTCCATGACGAGGTGGTACCGGATGAGGTTGTTCCGTCGCTCATGGTCACTTCCGGGCAGAGCGAGTATTCCGAAGTAGAGGCGAGGAAGTCCTGAGTTCCATCTCTCATAACTACATCTGCATAAGGTGCGCGGTATTAAAATTCGTAGAGTCGCGTAGAAAATGATTTAAGACCGACCTTCGTCTGCGAACACTATGTCGCCGCCCCGGATGTCTAGATGAGAGAGGGACTGAACCGCGTCGTGGTCTACGATTTCCGTTAGGGCCGCTCTTATTACGTTGTCTATGGCGTGGTTGAGCTGCGAAGACTCACGGCGGTCTGCCTGATTTGGGCCTGTGTCGGCGTGTTGAGAGTCGATGCCACCAAAGGAGCTGAGATGGGGGTGAGTGCATGAGCATCCGATGGTAAGTTCATACGTACTAGCACTGGGGATCTGACATCGCAAGGTGGTTATGTGCTTTGCGAGTTGTAAGATGGGGGGNTTTGGGCTTCATTGGAATGCGGTTGGTCGTCCTTTTTATACCTCGAAAATCCTCTTCTAGATAGAGACAATGCAGATGTTGAAAAGCTAAGAAAAAAGAAAAAGGGACGCCTAGTCTTGTTGACAACTGTACAAGACGAGAGATAATTTTATATTAATTCCCCCTTCGCCGGATAATTTAGGGCTGTTTCTAGGTCTTATCCACAGTTAAGTGGTCTTGTTGGCAAAGGCCGAAATATATTGGCGAAGATAGCGATATCTAATCAGATTATCGTACTCGTCTTATTGTGTATAAATTCTAGTAGATGATCTTTCGTTTCTTTCCTAGTCGCAGCAGCATGTATCCACCACATTCACCCAAAACTGCTTTATCACTCGCCAACGAACTGCTGCTTAACATCATTGAGCTCGTAGCTCATGATCCTCGTACTATGGGCTCCCTCGCTCGCACGTGTAAACGCATTGGGCGGATTGCAGAGTACACGCGGTACAGACGCCTGTACGTCTTCCAGTCGAATGGACAGCGTCTCCTTGCGACATTGCTGTCTGGATCGGAGACGTCGAGGCGGTATTGCTCCTACGTTCGGCGAGTTGTTGTAGGCGTGTGGAGCGACAGCGACATGTACCTATTGACATTCCTGCTGTGCAGAGCCTTGGCATGTTTCAATAACTTGGTCACATTGCAGTTTTGCACATGGGCCATCGACTTTGATCACTTTAGGGAGATCTCTCTAAAGAATGGCCTATTGCGAAGCAACACCCATCCAGTGTACTTCCTCGCCGACATGATGTCAGTCCCTGGGCCTTCGACGTCGTTGACTTTGCCTGCGCTTCGGAACCTGTCCGTCTCAGGCATCGCCGAATTAACTTGCTTCGCCCACTGGAGGGGATTACGGGAGCTGGATATTCGTTGTCCCATCGACTGTCAGGACCTAGCGGAACTTATAGAAGCTTCCGACGGAACAGTCCTCGGCCGTTCGTTGGAGACGTTTAGCGTTTCTTTCGAGAGGACTGTTCCTGTGAAGATCGCGCTCGGGATGCTTTCGGACGTGTTCCCTTGGGTGAGGTCACTGTCTATACAGGCCTCGGGGATTGTTGTTAAAGTAGGTACTAATTGCATTTTGTATGGTCTTTGGGTAACCGCGAGGCGTATTTGCTGACCACCATTCTTGCAGGACGTTCTTGACGCCGTTTGCACAGGATCAGCTCTATTTCCGAGGATGCTGCGGATGGCAGTAAACAGGAACGATCTCTTCGTAGGCGTTGATTCGAGTACGGGGGATGCGGGGCCCGCGACGTCCGTACCGGACCCTGTGAAATCCATCTTGAACTCGCCCCTGCATGCTCACCCATCGTTGTCTTCTTTTGGCTTTGGCGGAAAGGTGTGGGCAGTCAGTTCAAATGGATATTTTGTGTCGGTTTCGGCACCCCTTGCTGAAAATTGGTGGGGCGACTTTTTTGGGATCCCTTTCAAGGCCTGACGGCTGCAGTAGATTACATTGGTGCATACATCCATTTCCCCTTCATAAAATGCTCCTTTAACTTCGGTTTCTTCTTGTATTATTCTTGTATTTTTTCTTGTAGATTCTTGTAGTTTGCCTGAGCCCAATAATGTCCGTAGTTACTCAGCGCGTGTCAAAAATTGATGCCGGGATGTTACCGGAGGTGGCTTGTTTATCGCAAATGCTCTCCATCTGAAACCAACTGGGCCGTTTTCCTCTCTGCTTCAAATACGGCAAGTTCTTAACGCCGGTAAAGAGGCCATCAGCTCGTGGCCATCGCGTTGGGTCGTTCCAGGTAAGAGCAGTTGGTGCCCGCGCGAGGCTGATCGAACATTGAAACCATATCTCGGCCTTTGGGTCTCGAAGTCTCCACTGAATTGCGCAGCCAAATTTAGAGGGGTAATTCAAAAATCGCCTCACAGAACGCTAACTCCAACGACTCCAAGCTGCTGTGGTGGTCGTGTACACATGAAATACAAGGGCAACTGCGGGTGAGAGTCATTTAGAGGCCTGAAAACAGGGAATGAGTTCTTGAATTTCGTGCCAAGAACAAGTTTAGCATGCAAAACATCTCTGAAAATCGGACTGAGAAAGGGTGTATTAACAGTCGGTACTCAATAAATCGTTGAATGAATACATCTGGTACGACAATTGGGAATGGTGAACTCGGAATGAGCTGCAGTGACTCTTGACTTCAGCAAATGTGGCGATTTATGGATGCAGAAGAAGCAATGAGGATCCTGGTATATAATGTGCCGCCGAGCAACTCAGAACGAGCAACAGCTCGAGCACTTTCTACCCATTTTAACCACCGAAAATATGCTCTGCAAACACGTCATGAGCAACCAGAACCAAGTCTGCTCGGGTGATAACGATGACCGCTGCGGCCAGCATTTTGTCAGCAAATCGACCCCTGGGCTTTGTCCGAAATGTGCAAAGCTATCTTCTTTAACACCAGGCCCTCTCATTTCCATTTACCATGTACATTGTAGCTCTGGTACAAAAGGTTTAGCTGGCAGCAGCTGCTCTCGCCTGCGGGAAGCGGATCGGTGATCAAGCTCGCGCGGTAACATTTTTGTGCAGTTCCCACCAACCATACAAGCTGTTTGCAAGAAATTCCACAGCTTCTGATTGTTCAGACTCAGCTGGACGGCGGCAGGATTAATGGCCTATCGGATGCTGGGTAGGCAGGTGTTGAAGACGAAGGGGTGTGAGGCGCCCATGTAACGGATCTGCATGGCGCAATCGACACCACTACATCGAATGCTCGCGGAGAGCCTGCTTTGCAGCCGTAGTCTGAACTAGGCACCCAATGGCAAGAAGAAGCTGCTTCGCAAGGTTGAGAATAAGGTGTGATCCGTCATTACCAGGTCGCTGTGATGTGGTTGCTCACGATACCTACAGGCATTCACATCAGCTGTTGTCACCCTCGCCACCCAAGGTTCACAAATCATTGCCGGTATATGCAAGAATCCATTCAATATGTCATATACAAGGAACTACATAGTACGAGCTATTATTCTCACTTCATTCATCTTGCATTATTCGCATTGAGAGTATAAACCGTTCAACTTCGTGCAAGTTGATCCCGAAGCACAATACATCACACCAGCATACCCAGTCCCTCCACACTGGTCATACTTAGGACTGCACGACCCGGTACTTTGCTGTAACGGGTCTTGCAGGCATATAATCACGTAGGCTATCGGGAACGGAAGTTGGTTGACCAATTTAGCTATTGCCCGAAATTAGTGCATAGCATGTTGAAATGGCCTATTCTAATGTTTGTTGTCCATGGACATGAGAATGAATAGAAATCTTAGCTATTGTGGGAGGCATCACATTAGATAGGCATCACATTAGATTGGTGCAAGATCAACAAAAACAGCCTTGACTCGGCGGAAAGGCTCCGCGCTAGATATGGGCTCGGAAGTGAAATCTAAGCCATTCATATTATTACCAGACTCTGAGAATGCCAGACATGATCTATGAGGCTGCTAAAAGCAGGGGTCAGGGCTATTGCATGGTGACACGTGCACCTCTTCTCAGTCAATAACAATGCTTTGAGCACAAGAGTCAGTTCAGAGCGTTGTGTAGTTTAAATTACTTATGAAGCCTTGGCTTGAACTCTTGCAGCTCACTTGCTTGCTGAGAGTCAAACATTCATCCCCACCTTGATGAAAAGCTTGAGAGATCTCATACATTCCACTAAGTGAAATTACTTTGTACCTCTGCTTTAATTGATTATAACTGAGCACTGAGCCCCAGTGAGAGCCCCTCCTCAGCCCAGCACTGGCAGTCAAGGCTCAGAGTGGAGTTTTCTCTCATTGAAAATCCTGAKTCTGACCATGCTAAGCCACACTGAGCTACCCAGRTGGAAYAATATTCCTCATCTCATTGTGGACCATWCAGGGCTTTCTTGGCCTTTGAGAAGACCTAGACTGGCCAATTTAATAGCTCAAATTTTGCTCTGGTTCTTTCYSGGCAGTCTTTATATATAGAATGTTGATCAATTAATGGTTTCTAATACATACATCAAGGTTTTACACAGGGTGCACATACAAGGCCATGAATACACTCCTTTTCATTGTTRTTTTTCTCAATTCTTAAATTGTGTAGAACTGCAAAGGGGCTMAGCTAGTAGACTGGATGCACAGYTGGAAWCACAGTTTTAGGACTCACTGGATAGGTTAYGGAGAAGGGTTTACAGCACAGGGTTGACAAAGGGACAGCACAGATGGCATTGTGCAATGAGGCACTTAGCATTCACCTGTTGTGAAAATGAAGCCCACCAYTGTTGGAATTGTGGAAGCTGCAGTCCAGCAGCCTTCCAGAGCCACTCTCTCAAAAGCTAGAAGATGCAYTGAGGCTGGGCATGGGGGGATACAGAAGCAAGGTGGTAGGAGAAAACAARACWTAGATGGCAGGAGAGTACAAAAAGGCAAACCATTTATGTAGACTTCTCAATCTCCAGGTGACCACATCATGCTACCAACACTCCAATGATTGAGAGCAGTGATATCATGGCCACTGGTAAKAACTGAAATAATACCATCTACTTGGTAATATTGTGAATYTGAAGACAATAAGGCACTGCAAAACACAGTATTTTACATTAAACAAGGGAAGGTAATAATTGGAATATAGAATGCCATGACAAACCACAATAKCCCAAAGTCTCATCCCAGGCCCACCATGTCTGATGGAGACTCATAAATGTCTGCATTACACACATAAATTTGACCTTTTGAGCATATGCYGAACCTTGACTGACAGTTGATACTGAAGACATTTAATTGTATTTTATTGTACACAGGGTCATTTGCACATCACTCAGCTATGTGGAGGATGACTCCATGTTAAATAACTAWGCGGTCAGACAGGGTTGTTAGGCGATCTCGATTTCCACCATCTCTCCAAAATTTGCGCACTGCATTGGCACCTTTGGCTGTGATTTGAATTGATGTCCCAAATCTTGCTGTGTTCTGAGGAGTTTCACTTCTCATTGTAGAATGCATATCAATCTTTCCCCTCCAATAGATCTCCACCAGTCCAGATGTCCTGTTATTATGAGGATGATTAGAGAAACTTTATTCACTGAAAGACTATGAGAAGGCTTACATTGGAAAATCCACCATAACACCATACTCGCCCAGCAAAAACTGACCACCTTYGACATTGCCATGGTCAACCTCTGTATCAAAAATCCACTTTCCCTCAACCTCTTTTGCTGCCCACCAGAGTCCATAAGCAATCTCAATTTCATCCCTGTCATTGTGGAGGTAATTGCAAAAATCATTGTTGGTGATGACAAGTGCATTGGCAAAAGGGYGTGTGACAGTCCCTCCCTCAAACTCAAGATCTGACCATTCTATCACATGGTGACTGGTATGGAGGACAGTGCATGAGATTATTGATGAAKGGGAAATGAGAKRGAGCCTCCTACCGAATAGCCTCATTTGACATCCGTTCATAACCACCAGGGTWTAGTGTGCAAAGCCCCACACGAAAGAGCCAAGCAACRTCTTCTAGCTTGGGTAAAAGTTCTTTCAATCTAATCAGGTGTAAATTAGCAKAATCCAGAATATCTGAATTGTAACTCCACTTTTCCTGGGCTGCAATGTCCCGTTTTGGAGCATATGATACAAGTGTCTTGCCCCTCTCTTGGGATCCATGCCACCCACAGGCATACATGTTGCCAAATGACTGAAAGGTGGCATTGCCTAGCCTTTTACCATGYGTTCCACCATGCTGGCTCTGGAGAAGAGTTAGAAATGCACATTAGTTAGATTAGACAGAGAAACATGGATGCAGACTTACAGCATTCACCTTGATGATAGGTGCACATTTAGTGTATTCCATGACTGTCAACAATGGAGCTTGYACRTGAGAGAGACTCTCAAATTCTGACCATGGTCTATCATTTGGTTAGAATATGGTCCAAACCATGGCATTGAATTATTACGTACCGAATTCGGACCATGAATACAATTTCCTGACCATCATGTCCAATATGAAGCCCTGGCTTTGATATCCGATTGATCCTGCTCTTGAGGGGATCACCAAAGTCCTCCCATTTCAGAGGATGCATATGGGTTGTCTCCAAGGTCAAGAACTCATTGAGAAGTACTGGATCCTTCTTCACTTGATGTATCATGACATTTTCTGAACCAGTGAACATCTTGAGCTGTGTTGAGGTGGTCCAATCAGTCAGCGTTAGAATGGGAGAGTCATTGTGTCATACAATATCTTCCTGGGCTTGCTTAATCTCTGCCCTCAACTTCTTCTCATCTTCCTCCATTTGAGCCCTCTTCATCTCTTCTTCCTCCATCTCTTGWGCTTGCTTTGCCTCCTCYTCTTTCCTCTGGTGTTGCTTAACATTTTTCCTATGTTTGTTCCTGCGCTTAGTCTGATACAGCTTTAGAAACATCAAGGGGGATCACCTGCAAACACATACCTTCTTTGTCCCTGACCCAGGCTCCCCTGGTTCRTCTCTGAGTCTTTTCACCGTGTGGTGACCCTGTTCTCCTGCCGCCTGAAAATTGGRCAAGGGCATAGGATCCTTGGATGGGGTGGCCATACTGGATTGAGGAGTGCACTCATAACCACTCCCACCATCTTCAGACAAGTGGGGTTCAGTATCAGACATGCTGAAATTGAAGGAATTCAAGAGAAGGAAGAAGAACAACGAAGAACGATGCATAGCCTTTTATCATTGTCATTAGATCACATCACATGAGCAATCCTAATTGGGCTGTGATGGAYCATTATTCAACYGAAGATCATCATGACGGATGAAACTATGATTAGGGCAGGTAGCATAAAATCTATGGAAGCTGAAAAACGAACTTTGGACAGAAGGAAAGAGTGGCATGCAAAGAGGAAAGAGGAAAGGAACAGGACTTGCAAAACTTAGAAGACTYGATGTGACAATAAAAAAAACCTTAAAGAATTCATTCTTCAGTCCAACAGCCTTGATCCAAATCTACCCAGGTCAACGAAAAAGCAAGAGCATGAAGTAAGAAAATGTCGCGGCAGCTATCAGAGTAAGAATGAACTGACCTTTCCTCCCTCGAAATCCTTGAAACTTTCTTTGGTCCGAATCACTCGATGGAAA
Source organism: Candolleomyces eurysporus (assembly GCA_027579435.1). Taxonomy (NCBI): domain Eukaryota; kingdom Fungi; phylum Basidiomycota; class Agaricomycetes; order Agaricales; family Psathyrellaceae; genus Candolleomyces; species Candolleomyces eurysporus. The sequence goes on along the minus strand of JANBPK010001308.1, from coordinate 12,707 downwards.
TACGAAGGTGGGAACGCCAATGCAGGAGTATACTTGGGCAGGTCTCCAATAGGAGGGTTCCACGTCTAATCCAGGTCCTATAATCCAATCAGCATGCGTCAAGTAGAGAGGAGGGGCAATTCCAACACTTACAACAATCTCTCCATGTTCCCTTCATCACTGACTGCAATGTCCCAAACTACAGCTGACTACCCAGGACCAGCATACGGTACGTTTGCAGGACCATGCGAATGCGAATGCGAAAAGTCTGACACGGTAGGCGAAGGTGCACGACTCATAGCTCGCAAACCAGGCCTGGAAATCATCCCTCCGTAATACCCATTCGTACTGCCGATACCACCATTCGTCAACCCTTTCCGAACCGAAGCAGATAGGGGAGTCGACCAGACCTTCCTCCACTAGACAACGAGTTCACGAGGCTCGCTTCCTTCTTCACCCGAGCGTGGAGGCGAAGCAGGACGTGCGTGTGAGCCTGAGCAGACGCTGTAAGGCAACTGAAGGTATGTTCCAACGGAGGGATCACGTATATCGGGGTGCACTATCAATGAATGCATGTACATACATCTTCGCTACTCGTGAGTATTCGTGTGAAGAGCTCGGGACACCTCTCATGTAATCCACATGGTCCTGTAAAAGAGACAAGGAATTATGTTAATTATCTGAAAAGAATGCAAATGACAGCAAGACAACACACCTGGAATGATAGACCCAGCGGTTCCTTCTCCTCACTCCACGCCCACCTTGAGCACCCAAAAGTTCTCAGATACCTCATTAAGACCTCCTCCCTTTGTTCTTTTCTCTGCGCTAACACAATCCTAACCTCCCTCGTTACACTAGAGAGGGTGCACCAATCCCAAATGGAGAGGCACGACAGCAAATTCATCAACAGTTGGGGATCCGAGACGATCTTGGCACATGAAAAATCGCTCGAAGGTTCAGCAGGACCTGAGCGACTTCCGAAGCTTCTATGCCGATAAGCCTTGCTATTCTCACAATTGGGAGTGGATATTTAAGGAGCGCGAGGGTGGAGATGATACAGAAATGGGGAAGATGTGGCGAGCGGGCGAGCGTTTGAGCGTACAGGCCATTGAGGCCATTCATTGTGAGGGCGAGTGGGAGGCGGTCCATAGGCGTCGACGGGTCCTCTTCCGTTGCAGGTTGGACAGTGAATTTGAATATCGTTGATGCAAGAACGAACGATCCTTTGATGAGCTGGATCAACTTGTTCATGTCTGGCTTCCTCGGCTGTTTTCCGTGCGCTCGAACGTATGATTGGATGACGCGGTCGAACGCTGCGCGTTGAAACGGTGGTTCAAGGGACATTTCGATGACCTTGCCAGCCGAGTGACTATTGAGAGCGCCTAAGACAACGCCATCATTGTTCGGGTGAGAACGGATGTGTTCCTCCAACCGACTAGCGATGAAGAATCGGAGGAGAATGGAGGGGTGTCTTTCGAAGAAGTCGAGCGTATAGTCGATGAGGTCCACTACCCCTTGCTTGTCCTCGCATTCGTCGAGTCCGTCAACGACGATGACGAAAGGCCCTTTGGAAAGAATAAGCCCCTGTTCCAAAGCAGCTTGAAATGGTTCGTAAAACAGCCGCTCCAGCTGCACTGTCAAGGAAACACCCTCGGTGAGCAAGCCTGGGCCGGCGTCCAGGGCGGCTTTGGCGAAAGAGGCAGTGGCAGGCACCGCAGCTACCATTTGAGCCGCCAATCTCTCCGCGAACCTGCTCATACGGCTCATGTCTCCTGCATTGCGGAAGAAGTATCTTCCAAGCAAGCGCCCGGATCCAGCGTATATGTTGGCGATCTCCAGCGAGATGACGGATTTGCCACTTCTTGCGAATCCGTGAAACCAGTATACGTGGACAACCGGCGTTTCTCCTAGCACAATATCGGCGTCGGCCCAGGATATTATTCCCTGGATCGCCTCCTTCCTCGTTCCAGGCAAGCAAGCAGAGTCGGGGGGAGACTTCTTCGATTTCGAGTGTGAGAGGCGTCGAAAATTGGGTTGAGTCGGACAATGAGGCCTAAAAGCTCGGGTTTAGCAGCCATCGAGATGTTCTCGGCGTCGGAGAGTGGACGTGTTGGGAGGAGGGGTGGGCCTGGATATGACTATGGCTGGTGGACGAAACGGCTCCTCATGGGCACAAGTACCCTCCACCTCCGCCTCCAGTGCCTGGTCCAACCCCAACTCCCACTCCCGCTCCGACCCCGGAGCCTGCGGAGTGAAATGGGAGATCGGGGGAGCTTGTTGGATTGTCCGCGTTTCGGGTGGTCGATGTGTATTGGTGAAAGAATTGACGAGGAGGTGGAGCAGTCGATAATGATTCGGTGGTTCTTGACGAGATGGGTAGCTATAGATGGGACAGTGAACAGTTGGAGGGAGAAGTACTTGATGGAGCTTTCGGTTTCGCGATCAAGGAGGAGGTAGGTCTCCACGAGGTGGTGATACATGTTTGCATAGTGTTCAGCTACACTCAAAGGGTCAGACTGGGTAGTAGTAGGAGAGGTTGAGTAACAGCTTACCTACATTCAGCTTATGGGTACGGCCGAGCGAGATGGTAGAGGCATCAACTTCCTTCGAGCTGAACTGGAGCTTTCCCCAATAGTTTGCCATGATGGACGAACATATAGTCAAGGCGGGTTGGATTCGGTACTTTGTTGATCGTTGCAGCGGAAAGTGGGAAGATGGTGCCAACCGACCCTTTGTTCGACAGCCCGGCCAAACCAAACCCAAAAAGCATCCCTGCGTCTGGGCATAAGTATTTACTTTGCCAGCACCACCCTGAGGATGAGCGGGTCAGAGTCGACTGGTGCCCTTGAGATATCCAGCAACCTTTCGATGATCACCATAACCGCCTGTTTGCGAGAGGTGTCACATGCCCTCCTATTTGTTACGCCCATACCGATTTGGGCCATCAAGCGTGCCATTTCCAATAATTGGCATGGTGTGGTCGTCGGTGGGGNCACCGAAGGAATCAGCGGGTTCGTATTCACCACGTTCATATCCACCATCACACTGCCCTCCTCTTCGAGTTTCCACAGGGCGAGGCAGAACACTTCTTTCCCATAGGATAGGCGGTGGGCTGGGGTCGATGGTCTTTCTCGTTCGGCCAGATACTGGTCTCATCCGGGGAGTAGTCCAAATACGTCCAACACAACGTCAATTGCAAATGCAATCAATCGTCCTGTGCATCGAGTCTTCGAGAGATTAGGGCAGATTGTCGATGTTGGGGGATATAGAAGGGATGTCATTGGACAAAGGGCCTGAGGTACGGGGGAGGGGGTGGGAGGCGATGTATACGGATGGTACTGGCAATGGATATTATGTCTCAAAGCTTATTCATCCCCACAATCGCAGCATCCCCCGGACTGTGTCGAAATGAATAACGGGATCATGTGACCAGTATGCTCTCTTGAGTGAAAGCATCGTCTGAACATAACACAGCTGTCGTTGAGGGCACAATCTCTACACGGTAAGGGTCAACTCCAGCCACTCCTCACAGACGAGAAGGAAACACGTACTGGCACCTGTAACAAGTCTCTCCCTTGCTGAAGATATGACTGCAAGGCTTTCCCTCAGTCCTAGCATCGTCCTTGCCCGCCCCTCCAAAGCCAACACTCGCTTGGTAATTGCTCAGCAGCTGGTGCTGTGGGACGCTATTCACGCCTTTGGCCTTTGGGGAGGAAGAACTTTTGATTCGAGCCCATCAACAATGCGTGGAGCTTGGTCAAGATCTCAGCTCGAGCAGACACGTTGAACACGTATTTCCTCGACCCTGGCATGATCCCGAGGGAAAACCGGAGATCTGAGAGAGGATCGCTACGCGGGTCGGCGCTGAGATGGTAGACCATCTTTGTTGGCTGGTGTTTCGCGCGCGCTCGATTTCGGGGAAGGTCAAGCGTGGGCTTTGACTTCGAGAGCGTGACTAGGTCAATAGGATGATGTCGATAGTGGAGCCTGAACGAGAGAAGCGGATGACAAGGGGTCGAGGGATCATCTGTGACATGGTGGGGATCATCCAGTACAGGATGTAGAGGTCCTGTCGAATTGGCCTTCAGGGTCTGTGCAGTCCAACGTCGAACCAAATGGACGGCACGACGTTGGCCATGACCATCACTAACCGCTCCGGATGATGACCAGCACCATCCTCTAGCGGCTTTCGGCGACCAGGAAGTCGGCAAACATGTGGACACCCCAGACGATGTAGGGGTCGAACGAGGACGATATTTTCTTGATGAAGTGGAGAGTGTCGACGCCCTCTCAAAGGCCGACGAGGAGCTTCGATCTTGAAGTTACGGTGGGTTGCGAAAAAACTGAAGACTGCATCAAGGCCGAGGCCAAATGCGATGGCATAGATGCTCTCCATGGCTGGATTTGAACGACGATGAGCACGAGAAGGGATTTTTGACGATGCTGAGGGTTGGTAGGTGATTGTGGCAAGAATGAATGTTGTGGAGCCCACAACCTGCACCTTGCACCGGGGTGTTACCCCCCGAAAGGTTAAACAACGTCCCAGTCTTCTCCATCATGAGCGCTACACCGAAGATAAGCCTACATTCATGAGGAGGCAATATCCATGAAACATGGTTTGAGGTTAACGTTCAAGCAGCCGGTGACTAGTGACGTAGCAAGTTGAAAGTTTGATGTATTGCTGTTGGGCGGAACAAACATAGGTTCAGAGCAAGCGGAGGACCCCGGGCCCCCTGTGCCGAGCGAGCATCGATCCAAAATGGACTTTTTTNGACCATTTTTGTACATGTTTTGCAATTGGTAGGTTTCGTACGCATAAAGATCGGAACCTCCATTTTTGCCCCGTTTCCATATGCATTTCTGATGATACCTTGTTCGAGGTGCATTTCGTATGCATGAAAGTGAAAGATGCAATATCACAATATGGATACATATAGAAGTAGGGATAGTCGATGAATGGGTATACCTAGTGCAAAAGAGAGTTGATAGATGGAATCAAAGTGGTATAGTATCGGCCAAAGTCCCCTCTTTGTTTAATGGTCAACCACTGCCCGTCGAATATGATGACTCGTTTTGCTCTACTCCACCATGGCCTCAATTTCTCCAGCTACGCACTTTCGAATCAACGGAAGGAGCCACGAAAATCTCCAACGAGTTTGCTGTGCAGCATTGGACTGAGGATACGACTCTGCGGAGGATCGGACAGCGCTTTGTTGCGCGGCTCCCACAAGAAGTCCATCACTGAAAACGGATGGGTATGAGACAAGTATTGCGTAGAGTTTGGTACATGTGAGGATCCAATTTGGAGCTGACTGCCGCGAGCCGACAGATTAGACGTGAGCATTAGCTTGAGGAAAACAGGGTTATGGGACATCGGTGCTCCAGACTTTCCGAGACGCTTAGGACCCAGGGTACATGTAGAGCCTCGTCATCGTGAGACTTGCGACATATAGTCGCACCGATGTTGCTGGGAACAGTGTTCGATTGAACGAGTTACCTAGAGGATGCCTGAAGAACGAGAGAGGATCATTGGGATACCCACATAAAATTTACCATGATACGTTTGAGGATCGAGAACAACTCGAAGGCCACCATAGGGTAGGACTGGGCAGGGAGCTGGCGAACGCAAGTTTGTCAAATAATAATTAGATACTCTCACTCTACAGCTCTTCTTTGTCAATATCCTTCTGGACTTTAGATCTTCCGCCCTTCAGTCCAGTTCTTTGAGATTGATCCACGATTGCACAAGCTTTGAAATACCCTATCCCTGCAAATGGGCTTGGCCGAGATGTAACCACTCTGGCTGGACGCGGACCACAAGGACACTGCCAGCAATTCCGATGACTATCCCGAAGATTAACGCTGGCAAAATCAGCGGCAAATAATAAACCTTCTGGCCATGGGTGGACATGGGGACCTCTGAGATAACGCCTATGGCTAGGTATCACAATAATTCGACAGATTCAATATAAAATCGTGTAATATCGAAACGAGATACATACCTCGAGCCTTCCATATTTCAATCTCCTGCTGGGGGCTGTCACTACAAGCTGCGACTCTGAATTCGTTCAACGAGTCGCTCGTGTCGCTGACCTTCATGTCCATTTAAGACTTGTCAATGCCACTCGAAGCGACAGACTTTTATCAACGGTGAGAAACGTACCGCGAGTAGAGCCACTGGCAATTGTGTAAACTTCTTCTCTGGTACCTATCAGAACTACGGTAGAACATTGACAAGGGACGCGACTCACTTAAAGTTAGGCGCTGGGCTAGCACGTTCCTAAGTGCATGCCAGAAATTGATCGTCCCAGTACTGGCACCAAGGAAGAATTATCCATTGTGAACAAAGTACCCCAGCCGGGCGCGTCGATTGAAATGGCCTTTACAGCCTCCCGAGTCGGATTCATGAAGAGTGTTCAGCTTAGCTTTCGACAAAAGATCGAAAATGTCGAAAGTTCCTTTCTTGTTTGGTGTTGAAAATAACCGGCCATTCGGAGAAAGGGTCCCTCCATACCTTAGAGTGCGATGAACAGTGAAAAGCTAGTAAGTTTGAGTAGAAACGACATACACTTTATCAAGGTTCAGGAGACTGATGCCTCGCTTTGTCAAGACATCCCATGACCTATCCTCAATATAATGAGACAATGACTAGAACAAAGGGGAAAAAACACACATAACACCATGATGGAGGTAGGATACAACAAGTGTATTACCCTGCGCTTCGTTCCATGAGATAGACGTCACTTCCAGAGATTCGTCGCTCGCCAGCCGAGAGTCTGGATTCGAGAGGCGGTTCAACTTCTCCCAGTAAGCCGAGGTCAGTCCAACCTTTGCTTGTGACGACATGGCGAATGAACGGTGATCTGCTCGGAATCAGCGTCTTCGAATTGTATGTAAGAATGGCTGACAGTTACCTGCGTTTTCCCTAAGTCGCCAGATTCCCACTTCGTCGGAGCCAGCAGCAATGGCGAGGAATGACCCCTCCTCATTTAAAGCGAGAAATCTAATTGGCAGTCTGGTGGCTTGAAACCCTCGGAGGTGGGTTTCCCGTCGTGTCTAGAGTTTAAAATCAAAAAAAATAGCGGATATGTATACTAACTCACTCGGTCAGTGAGGTTAACCATTTTCACATCGCCAGTGCTGGAGCCGACAAGCAGGACATTCGAACTCGTCCAGACAGAACAAGTAAGTTCTTCTTCCTTCGTCTTCTCATCCAGGCGAAAGATGACCATCGGTGCCCATTTTTCAGGCGTATTTACTCCTTCCTCATGAGCTTCATCCGGGCGCCAAATAGTAACATTGCGGTCAAAGATTCCAGCGATATATCGACCAGAAGGAGAGAAGGCTAGGGAACGGAGGAGCGGTGAAGTCGAACCCTGTTGCGATATCTTAATGGAAGCGGCTTTCTCGTAATATATTGACGGTTGGTCTTGAATATTGTTCTGTGCCATAGCTTCAACGACTAGAGAGAATCAGAGCAAAGGTCAAAGGGTACGAGATGTGTATAAGAGCTGAAAGGAATAGCGGTGGCAATAATGACAACCTCGTGACCATCGTCACGTTGTGGTGGTGGTGAGGGCAAGAAAAAGATAGCACGTCATGTAACTTATCCGAATGTTCAACAGACACTCCCCCTCGATCCCTAGACTCGTGACCAGTCGCAGAATGAGGATGGGTGAAGAGCATAGAGCGACGGTCACCTGTCTACTCGATCCCTAGCTCCGAAGTTGGAAAATGCTATGCTTGACACAAATACAAGTACCCAATGGAAATAGAATTAGAGGATATCATCCCAATGCAGCGGACCTTGGCCGAGCAGGTAGGAAGCGAACGCAATTTCGGGAGGAGCAAAATCTTGTAGACAAGCCTTGCCTTCCTCCACTACGGCATTGGGATACATATGAGGATCAGACCTCATGTTCGTCTGTTCCAATATTGACTCGCTTTGAATAGGACAAGTTTAGTTGTGAGTTGTAGTCAAGGTAGATGTTTACTGTGCCCGTAGCTTCACTTTGGCCACGATGTCAGTCAGCGACTCTGTGAGTATGAGAGCATATGATAATGGGCCCGNTCTGAGTGATCGGGATCTGGCCATTGTGATCCCGTGTTCCGGAGACCCCAGAGAAGGCGCCGGTGACAAGCTTAGGCAATGAGGCTCTCTCAAATGCAATTTATTGGAGTACTCTACACTTTGAATCGGTGTGCAGCTTTCGAGCTTACCCGGTTATTAGTGATAACTTACAATGGATGGTGTTTCAAGGTTAAAAGGTCAAAGGGCGTGACGCGTGTAGCGAACTGAAAGGATTGTCTCTGGGCGCCATCAAAAGCAGCCGGGTGACCGTCGTCATTTTTGAACGCACAATTTGAATTTACTACAAAACAACTCGATTGACGGAGATGGTAGGCTTGGAAGTGAGGAACAAATCGTACTCAAGGACTGGGATATTATAAATTAATATTATATTCAACTATAGTGAAGCTATTTTGTGTATCACGTTCACGTTCCAACGCTCGTTTGCTAGTGCTGAAGAATTCAGGTAAGAGGCACAGAAGGAATAGCATGGCATTGGAACTTACCCAATCCAGAGGTTGAACCAAAAGGCATTCCCTCTCTATTCCTGGAACCATTTGTACCTGCGAAACAAAATGACAGAGCATGCTTCTCAAGGGAGCAAGGTAGTGCTCTCCGTCCATCCTGTTATAACAAAGTCGACCAGCAACGATGGGGTATTGGCGGTATGGATCGTACTGCTGATCCTCGTCCGACAACTCTTCGTAGGCAGAGATGAGGGCGAAAGTCTCCGTAAATTCTGCGCCGTGCGAGGTCCGCGTATGGGAGAAGAGCTTCAAGATTGTCCCTGCAGTCCAAGAGGTATCTTCCAACTGAAAGACCACTTGACTGTTGTTCCGATGTGTGGTCAAGGTGGAGAAATCCCGAGCAGAGCGCTGAACCTTGCTCCTGGAGTACGCCGACGCTGGGCAGAAGGTGCACTCCGGATCATTTAGAACTACCCAGCTTTGCAAAGCCTCGTAGAGAGTGGAATCCATCGATTCAAGTTCGTCGTCGGCCCATGTCCGGTCTTCAGCAATCTGGAAACGTTCATCATCAAGAATGTCGTTGACCGTTACTTGGTATTTTCTGCCATAGTTTCGGTGGAACTGCAGGACGAGGGGGGCAAGTGACTTGGGCAAAGCCTCGTAGTCGTTAAATATAGACCTAACTCGCTGCGCTGAGTAAAATTTTGTGAACATAGTCATCTCTAGCTCGCCTGGAAAATATAGTGTTTAATAAAGAGAATTTTTCGAAAGCAATGGCAACCGTACCAAATCAATGATTCGTTGGGATATTTTGAAGAATGAAATTATATCGCTCGAATGGAAATCATCTCCAAGCGTGAACAGGGCCAAACAGTCGGAGATGGCGGCCAAAGTGGAGGGAAAGATGTTGATAAGGGGTGATAGGACTCCCTGGATAAAGATCTTGAAGGCTATGGAGGTACTGTTGCATGTGGTATTTGTATTGCTTGATGCGATCTTCGTTCAGCCTGTTCATGGATGCTAACTTAACAGCCGTGACGAGATGCATGAAGTTATTCAAGCGCTTTCGTTCAACCGAGTTTTCATCCGCATTGCCCCAGAGCCGAACCAATGTCACGGGAAGATTGACAAGACAAAANCGTGCGCCATTGGCCGGCAGTGAATTTTCCGAACTTGGCCTCCCCAGGCAGACGAGGGCCGTTGGCCTGCCAAGATGGCCGGTTTATCGTGAGCATATCGCGGCGAATCTTCTTCAGAATGCCTCGACCGAGAACACGGGTACACCTGTTTTTTGCCTGACTAGCAGCAGCGTTGACGTGTCGACCATCTTGATCCGTGATACCGACACGGTGACGCTGGAAGGTGTTAGTTAGTGATGAGATAGAAGGAAAGAAAAGTCGGAGATTCAGAGAAAATGCTAACCTCCGCCTGAATATAGCTTCGAAGTTCACCGACGCTTAAGCGAACGATCTTCTCCTCCGAAAACCTCGACGATAACATGGATAAAACATAGTGGCGAAAAACTTTCCGGAGGTCACTCTTGTTGGCCCTTTCAAAGCGAGTCTTGGTGGCATGCCAGAAAAAATCATCGATAGTGGATCCGTCTCTCATCTTCGTGGGATCAGTTACTGGATCCTGGCCGTCCAATTCGCCTCCCTTGTTCCTGTCCTGGTCTGCAACACACCTTTCATCTCCGTCGTCCCACGGGGTGTGACGTCCATCTGGGGTCCACCACCCTTCGCCTATGCGCTACAAAGAAAGGTAATTAATCCGACGGCGTCTAGATGGTGCAAACAGAGGCTTACATATTCCGACAATCTGCTAAGCAGCTCCTTCCCAGTACCTTCAGATAACATGTCCACCTCCTTGCAGAGTTCACGAAGGATAGGGATTGGAGGGTCTGCTAGCCGCTTCTCGGAGCCGTGGCGCAAGATAAATTGTGCATGCTGCATGTAGCGTTCGGAAGGCGCACCGGCAACCCCATCGTAGAGACTCCCCTTTCCATCATCGAACTGGACATCCATCCCCCAAACATCCCGGATATGGCGCTGGAAAATGCGAAGGTAGAATGCATGCATTGAGTCGACGAGGGTGTATTTGTTCCCGTCCCAGTACGGAAGACTCATGAGTTCGGACCACCGAAACCCATTAGTTCTGTACAGACGCGCGCGTTCCCCAGCAGTTTTCGCATCCCGCCAAAGTTTCGCGCTTGCCTTCTGCTCCTCCCAAGTGCGCAGCACCCAATTTTCGTGATCCAGTTTGTTGATTTCCTTTCTTTGTTGCTTGCAATCGGGACAGAAAAATGTGTGACTGTGTCCGGCAAACCCGCTCATTTGGCAAGCTGCAGGTAAGTCGCACACCAACGGAACAATAGCACCGCGAACTCGGACGCCACGCGTGCGGCTGTGGGTACGGCTGAGATAAATCCCGGATCTCCACAGCACAAGGAAGTCGTCAACAAGGGGTTTGAGCAGATAGTTTATTTCGTGGGTGGAAGGGGATTGTGGTCCGGGGATAATGCCGACGAGGTACATGTTCTCGACTTTGTGCCGGATTTTTGGCGGCAAGTTTAAACACACGAGATATATGGCGGAAACACTAGCCTTCTTGCCTGACTGCTTATTACTGAAGGGATTAAGGCCGTCCATGTTAAGGCTGAAGACGAGCCGGCTTTCGGTTGTTGAAGCGGTAAACCTCTTTCCATCGATGTACTTGAAATCACGCAAGCCAGGTGCGTCCCAGATGTCCCAAAGCTCGTCCTCCTTGAGGGAGTTTTCACAGGGATCACGATACAGATAGTCCTGGAGATCGGAGCGTGCAAAGAGTTGTGATAGGTAGTCTTGCGGAGAGTGATAAAGGAACTCTCGGACCGGGACTAGTTTAGGTCCAGTTGGAGTGTTCATGCTGCGTCGCAGCTGAGCGTCACAAGCTCCATGGTGGGTTTGATTGGAACAGTGTTCAGGATAACTTGGGACTGATTCTTCAGGGTCGAAAGGGTAGATAAAATAGCATTTGAGGCAACAGACGAACGATGTATATCGTGGAGAAAGGTCAAGTAACTTGATGACATCAACCACACGCTGTAGCATGCCTTCAGCAGCATCGCGTGCGTGAATACTGATCGACGTATTTGCGTTCAGGTGCATGATGAGAGTGAGACTGCCGAGGACGAAGCCACAATCGTCTTGCGAGACGTTGGATAAGAGATAAAGGGCAGCGACCATGAGATATATTGCGAGAGCAGAAGGATGAAGTAGTTGAAGGTCGTTGCGGAAGTATCGGGCTAAAATGCAATGTTAGCTGACGCTGTGAGAGATGATCATGCTCAGCTTACATGTATCGACGAGGTGACGCTGACCCTTGAGATCATACTGGCAACTCCACTCTTGAAGAAGCCGCTTCCTGAATTCTCCGCAATACCTGTCCACGGTTTCCAAAAGGATGCTACTTCGAATGCGTATGTCGGGGGCAACTGCGGCTTGATGTTGCAAAGCAAATTGTCGAGCTTGACCCAAATGTTCCCAGTAACCGATGTAAACAGAGTTAGAGGGTATATTGGAATCGAGTGAGCAGATACGATCGATATCGTCGGGAGAGGATCCTGGAGGACTTTACACTAACCAACAAATCCACATGGACTCCACATGGACTCCATGGACTCCATATGGACTCCACTGGACTCTTTTACAAATTTTGGCTAGGAAAACCAGCAAAAAAGTCCATAATGGGTCCACAAAGAGTCCACAAAGAGTCCACAAATTCACCCAACTCAAAAAATATATGGTAGAGTCCATATGGAGTCCATTTTGTGGAGTCTATATGGGGTCCACATTGTGGAGTCTATATAGATTTTGCATTGTATAGTCCATATGGAGTCTATATGGACTTTCAGCCAATATTACAAATGGTATGCTTTTTGATTTTGACTTTCTAATGTTCTTTATTTCCTTTTATATTTTTCTAATCTTTTCATGCACTGTTGAATTAAAATGTTATTTTATTTTATTTTNCTTTCGAATTTTCCTGATTTTTTCTAATATTTTGGATCAAGATTNGAATTTATTTTGCTTTTTTCTGATTTTGGGTGATTTATCACGATTTTTCATGATTTTACCTTATTTTCTCCGAATTTTCCTCATTTTTCCTGAATTTCCCCGATTTTTTCTGATTTTTTCTTCAATTAAAAGGGG